>ML777412.1:0-34467 GCA_009831015.1 Picea engelmannii
TTGTATCTTAGATTGCTCCAGATTTCATGGTATATGCTTGGCCATTATGCTTTTTTTCCATGCTTCATCTTGGTGGTTGACATTGTTCCCTAGTAAATGGTATTCCTTGAGGATGGGTTTGCTACTAGGAACTCCCTTGAAGAGACATTGTAACATTCTTGACCATACTTACCACTTTCCATCACTATTTCCCCCCATTTCCTTATCTCTTGGGATTTTAGGGTGTGTTTACCCAAGAAGGGGTTTCCCTCATTCTATGGGAAGAAGGAGTTGAAGGCCCAAAGGGATTGATGTTGAGTAAAATATAAAATCCTATGTATGAATCTTCTATATGCTTCACCCAAGGATCATCCAAGAAAGAAATGGAATGCTTATCTTTGAGAAAAGGGGGATCCACAATAAAATATGATTAAGAATTCTTAAAAGGTTAGTTGGAAGATAGGACGTCTCATCATGAGTTGAACCATCATGTAAATGAATATATATGTGTATGAAATTACCATTATCTAGTCATCAATCAAAGGTAATGTCTCTTGGTTGTATGGATGAGAGAAATGGGGCCTCATCACGAGCTATCCTTCTCATTTTCACTAGGTGTTTGTGGGTGAAATTGTTATTTTTTGGACACCACACTAGGGTAGTGGCCTTCAACCTTTCCCTAAAATTATGACAAAATGAAAGAATATAAAAATAATGGTCTTGGAAAAAGTGTTTGCGGATGAAGGTACCACAGACCCTCAACAAAGGCACCCATGAATGAGACACTACAAACTCTTATATGTCATGAGCATTATTCCCATTGAGTCTTGACCCTAACCACTTCACCAACTTTAGATGGCTTAGAAAAATATCTCTTGGAAATTGTTGGTCCGGAGATATGATCACTTTCATGACGGTTATTATACACTTTTTCCACATGTACATATGTGTTTTTCATACTTTAAAGGAGCTTTTTGAAGAATTTCATGATAAAATGGTATGATCACCATAAGGTACGTGTAATTTATGTTTAATGATTGAATCAAGTATAATTCATCATGTTTTATGATAAAAGATAATTCACATTTTTTGGTGTTACAAGGAAAAAACGCATTACGTTTCTAGTTCTGACACTTGATCTGGCACTCTGTCCAGCACTGCGCATTGCAAAAAAATGCAGGGGGACTTGGTGGTTAAGTTATTGGCAGCCATTAACATTCAAATCGGGCACGTGAGTTTTGTTTATCCTTTCCCCCTCCTGCTATTGAGCTCTAGACAACTTAGTTTCAATTGTACAAAGAGGGCGATTATTGGCTCGCTCTGTTTTATCAGTTAGGGCATCATTTATTGTAATTTGTTGAATATAGAAGTGGTTCAACCCTCCTGTGGACGAGCACTTGGTATATAAAATTATAAATACCACTAGGATGGTCAGATGATAGTTAATCAAGTAGCATAAGCATTAGAATTGTCAGAAAAATGATTTTACTCTATTTTGATATTTTACATTGCTAGAATTATGCCAGAACTATGTTTTCAAGTTTTTATGGTGAATTCATCTTGCTAAGCTCGTGGTGTGCTTTTAGACAATGACCACAACTTGCTGGGGGGCCCACCAGTAGTATGGTAACTGTCTTCATGTTTATTTATGTATTTCTTAATTTAATTACTCGTTTATTTTATGTACATGCATGTTTTTATTGTGCTAACTAGTTTGATGTAGCTTGGTTGTTTTGATTCATTTTTTGCAGGTTAAATGTTGACACATATTAGCATGCATTGATTTTATAGACTAGGAAAATACTTACAAGTATCTCTCTCTATACTAACCTCATGTGCAATTATATGTTAGATTATGCTTTCTTTTATGATTTTATAGTCTAGTTTAAAACAAATTTTAATTAGAATAGAACATAGTTTGATTTGGGTTTTCTTTTGACAAGGATTGATGGATGGATAGATTTGATTCCAGTTTTTAATCATAGCTTGCTCATCTTATTTTCATATAGAAATTATTTAATTAGTTTTTGGTTAATATAGATTGTTAATTTACTTTCATAGTTTAATTTTTGTTTTCAATTATTTCCTTATTGTAGTTTGAATGGTTAGAGTAGACATAGCATAGTTTTAGTTTACACAATTTCCTTTCCTAGAATTCAAGTGCAATTAAATTTCTTAGTTAAATAATGATGATCTCGTTATGTTGTTGATGGTTTATACATGAATATGCATGGTATTTAACATTATTTTTTTCATGGCTAAACTCTCATTGGATTGTTTAATCCATACCTTTCATTTTTCCATTGAGATTAGTATTGAGCTTATACCATTGGAATTGTCCTTTGTTGTCAAGTGTGATCGAGATATTATCTGACACCGAAGACATTCACACAAACACCAACATTATATTTGAATTTTGATAGGTTAAAGAATAGTTTCCTGGTTTCATAGATCAGAATAGATAGTTTCTTTCTTTCACGGTTTAAAAAATAGTCTTATTTGTTGCTGTAGGATAGATAGACTTTGCTTTGATAGTTTAGATAGTAGTTTGCTTAAGAATTAGTTGTTAGTATTTCTTGATTTCAATAGAATATATTTCCTTTCATGCATTGCATTGAGCATTTAGTCCAATGCCTCTTAGATTTCCTTTCACGCATTAGAAATAGTTTTTCATTAAGCATTTAGTCCACTTTCCTTTTAGGCTATATAGTTGTTCAATGAGAACTTTTACTTTGATTGCTTCTAGTGGTTAGTTGCCTTTTCTTACTTGTATTTTTCTTTAGTAGTTTAGTTAGGTGTATTTTCTTACTTGTCTTTTTCTTTAGTAGGTTAGTTAGGTGTCTTTACGTGCTTGTCTATTTCCTTTAACAGGTTAGATAGGTGCTTTTGCTTACTTGCTTATTTATTTGCTTTCATAGGGTAGTTTCTTATTGAATGTAGGTTGGAAAGTTAAAGAAGTTTTCTTTTGTCATTTTCTTATTATTCTTCGTAGTTTTCTTTTACTTATTATTAAACTAGTTTTCTTTACATAGAGTTTTCATTTGGTTTGTTAGGAACTATCCATCGATCCTTGGCACAAAAGTATTTAAGTTACCTAGTTTCAATTTTCTTAGTAGGGTTTTCTCATTAGATAGATTTTATTGAGTATATTAGCCTTAGATAACTTCCTTCCTTAGTTAGTCTATACTCCTACCATCCTTCTACCTTTGGCATATATTTTGCTACAACTCTAAGTTTACTTACCCCGGGTTGACAATTTAATTGAGGGTTTTTACTGTGTTTTTAGTGCATATATAACACCCATCAGAAACTCTCCTTTACCTAGATAAATATCTATGCAATAGTTTACCTTTTCAACCCTCCCATATTCAATCTTGACAATTCACATAATGTTTTTTAGAAACTAATTTTTTCATATAGTGATGTTTGATGCACATGATTAAGTGGCTCACTTATTGATTGGATTCACTTATCATGATTTTATGAGTTGATATCCTTGGAGGGAATGCTCATGATTCCTTTCAATAACTAGTTGGTGGAAAATTTTGGAAGCACAAGCCTAGCTTGGGCTTCCATGGGGCTTGAAGCCCACTGGTGGATGCTAAGGGCCTACATTCCATATGAGAAAGATCAAACTTGGAAGGCCTTAAGGATGAATTGGATGACAAAACCTTTCCCCCACATGCCAAAAAAATTTCCAAGAAGAAGAAAAAGGTCACTTTTAGATGCATGGTGTCACCTAAGCAGGTTAGGTTCTGATGGTGTAGTTGATGCATTGGAACTTGGACTTTTTGAGGAGAAATTGGATTTGACCATGAACGAAGAAACTTGGATACTTGACATGTGGCTTTGGAAATGATATCCACCCTCCTCCTACACCAACGACACTCTCCAAATGAAAAAACATCCCGTAAAGAGGTGATGTCCTTCTCAAATTAGGGTTTTCGTATGCGAAAAAATGATTTCTAGATGAACTGTTTAATATTATTTTGTTAAGGGGGAAATATTAGGGTTGTTGACCCCTAGTCTTGTTTTTTACCCCTAATTTTGTGGACACCTCACCTTAGTGACATTTTGTATAAATAAGAGGTCATAGGATCATATTTTAAAATAACTCTCCCTCTTGTGAGAAGAACTTGGTCTAAAATGTTCAGTCCCTTTGGAAAATTGGCTCTCTTGTTGTCTTGTTTATGGTTATATCTTGATGTATGGTTGATGGAAGGTATTCTCTAGACTTGGAAGGATTCTCTCTTTCTATTGAGGTGAATTATCTTAACATTTTCCTTGAATTGGTATGGTCTTTATTTTCATGCTATCATTTGTTTAAAGTCAAGGTTATTGTTCTAGGAGCTAGGTGAAGATGTTTGTAGGTCCTAATAGGTTGTCATCTAGGTATGTAGTTTCTCTCAAGATGTCTCTAAGTTTATGATTTCACACTTGTTTGATGTTGTTTTATATCAACAAACATATCATGAACATTATTTTTGTTTTTTTACGGTCACATAGGATTTTTAGGTGCTCTAGAATATAGTTTTAGTCACCAACATGTTAGCACATGCATACCATAAAATATGTAACACGCCTCTAGATGTTTACTTCTGAAACAAATATGTTCTAAACTCTAACATACATGAAAATTAACACATGTATTTGTTGTCAACATGACCCTGGATAACACCCTCTGGGGGAAAACCAGTTTGGAATATAAGTCTATATATGTGGAGAATAGAAGGTAGAATACAACAAGTACATGAAGAAAATGAACCTGATACAATAGTAGGTGGTCTCAATTTTCAACCCAATTCCAAGAATGAGAGATGCACCCTATCATGGTGTGCCCTCCTCACTTGTTGTCCAATCCACTGAAATGAAGCTCCCTTGCTCCCTGAAGCTATGGTGAACAAACCTTTGCACAAAAACTAGCTTTTGTGTGTTACCTCTCAACTGAAAGTTTACGCAAAGCAAGATGACACCTATGAGACCTCCCTACTATAGATGCACCCTCCTCCTCAAGTGTTCCCTCCTCCAAGAAAGAACAAAAACCACAAATAAATGAGGGTCTAAGACCCCATGAAACCTCCATGTGTAAAAATTACTCAAGGAGTAAATCCAAAATAGGAAATAATGCTCAGGACCCTTACAATAGAAGCTTAAAACCAGTTAGTTCAGGTGCTATTACGAGAGAAGATATAGGGAAACTTTTAGAAAACTTTAAGACTAACATCTTAAGCACAATAGGTTCCCAGTTGGATACCCTTAAGCTCAAAAAGAAATAGGATGAGGAAAATGAAGCAATGAGCATATATTGCCCAAGATGCAGGAGAAAGCATTCCTCAAGGGAGTTCCCATTAGATAACATTTCAGTTTGTGGCTTCTGTACATAAGACCATGTGACTAAAAAATGCCCATCATTGTCCGATTTATTAGCCATCTATAGGAGTGCAGATCCTGGGAGGTATTCTTATGCATGTATGAGGCCATGGAAGCCTAGGAATCAACCCATATACCCGGATCTACAGTCTCAAGGTCCACGCTATTACCAACAACAAAAGTGGAACTCACCAGGTTGGAAAAACTGGTCTACTCAATACCAACATCCTTGGCTTCAAGGATGGAGAGGAGGAAACAATAAAGGACACCCTCAAGCTCCACCTATCCCTATGTCCAACCATCCTTATCCTCATTTCCCACCAAACACTCCCCAGCTTCTGCCAGGATTTGTTGCACCAAATTTACCTCCTATTTCACAACAACAATGGCTACAATATCAAAATCCAAGCTCCCCAAGACCGACATTATTATTGGCACAACCAGTGTCGAATCCCAATAATAAGCCCCCTTAACCTCTTCCCAATGTCGAGATGCAGGCCTTCCCAACATATGTTATCACTCATGTTCCATTACAGGAAATTCAACTAAGATTGGGAAAAGTTCTGGAGAAGCAGAGACCTTCAATAGTCATCCAGGAAGAGGAAGAGGAAGAAACCATCAAACAACCCATGGATGACACTATTTGGGAAGATGTTATTATATCGAAGAATCAAGAACCCAAGCTTCCCTAAAATGAACTGTCAGAAATTATGAAGGTCCCTCTTTATCCAGACCGATTGGTAATCAAGAAACCTACCACCCGACTGGAATTTGACATTTTGAATGATTTGAAAAATATTTGTGTCAAGATCCCCTTGCTTCAAGCCATTAAAGACATTCCAATCTATACTAAGGTAGTCAAATAATTGTGTATCAACAAGCTAGGTAGGAAACAAAAGGACCTTCCTACAATACCTTTGGAAGGAGGACTCTCTGAGTACATATCAGAGCAGCCAAAGCTAGCAAAATATGGGAATCCAGGAAACCCCTTAGTGACTATAGCCATTAGTGAGGTCTCCATTGGAAACACTCTCATATACCTAGGGGCAGACATCAACGTTATCACCGCTACTACCTTGGAACAATTACAACCTATTCTTCGACCTAACCCAACCATTTTGGAATTAGCAGATAAGACTAGGGTTATACCTAAAGGAATTTTAGATGATATCATGGTTACTTTAGCCTCATGGGAGTACCCCATATATTTTCTCATCATTCATTCAAAGGATCCTACCAAAGTCCATCCCGTTATTTTGGGAAGACCTTGGTTAGCCACAACTAATGCATTTATTAGTTGTAGAGAAGGAGAAATTTCCATCTCAAATGGTCTCTCTATCCATAAGCTCACCATTTACCCTCCAGCTCAACCTATTATCGAGAATCTATGGTGTCTTGAATTTCCATACGAGACCGAAGACCAGGAAGAACCCGTATTTCCAAGTGACCGTGCATGGGAAATTCTGGAGCACACAACATAAAATGTGCTAAACCAATTCATTTATGCTATCACAGGTGTGGATTTTCCACAATCTTTTCCCCAATTTGAATATATGTTTGGGGAAGAATTTCAAGAATACTTAGACCCATCCATTTTTTCTTCAACATATTTTATTTTCGAGATTGATGAGTCTGTCATGTCTTATACTATTCCCTACGAGATTAGTCCAGGAAAAGTTTTGCATATAAACTCCGTGATAGATGCAAACCAACATAAACAATTAGTAGATATCCTTAAACAACAATCAGGAGCATTTGCCTGGGAATATACTGATATGAAGTGTATACACCCTAACACGTGCATCCCTCACATATATACCCAAGGGGAAGTGACACTTGTTAGGAAACCCTAGAGAAGGATGAACCCAACAATCAAAGACATAGTCAAGGAGGATATTCAAAAGTTTCTAAATGTCGAATTTATCTATCCCATCTTCGACAGTAAGTGGGTATCCTCGCTTGTAGTGGTTCCAAAGAAAGTGACCAGGAAATGGATATTTTGTGTTGATTTCTGGGAACTCAACAAAGCCACTCTAAAGGACTACTTTCCTCTCCCTTTCATTGACCAAGTTCTAGATACCTTGTCCGAAAAGAAGTATTTCTCCTTTCTAGATGGGTAAAATGGGTAAAACCAGATTCTTATAGCACCCAAGGACCAGGACAAGAATACCTTTAATTGTCCTTAGGGCACCTATTCCTATAGGGTCTTACCATTCAAATTGTGTAACGCTCCTACCACATTTCAATGAGAAGTACTAGGGATATCCGTCGATCTTATTCATCATTGTGTGGAGGTATACATGAATGAATTCACAGTCTATGGAAACACTTACCATGAATCCTTAGACAACTTAGAAAAAGTCCTCAACATATGCCAGGAAATGAGCCTATCTCTGAGCCATGAAAAATTCAAAATGTTGTGAACTGGAGTGGTTCTAGGACATAATGTTTCATCTGAAGGGATAAAAGTCGATCCTGCAAAGATTGAGTTCATTATTAGACTTCCACCCCCCAATACTCAGAAAGAGGTGAGAAGATTTCTTGGACATGTCGGATATTACTGAAAGGTTACTGAAAAATTTACAAAGATTGTTGCACCTATGTTTGGATTATTGATAAAAGATGTTGATTTTGTTTGGACTGAGTAGTGTCAAACTGTTGTTGAAACCCTGAAAGCTAAGATGTTTGTTGCACCGATTCTTAGAGGGCACAATTGGACTCTCCCATTTCATATATCCACTGAGGCCTCTGAAACCACAATAGGAGGGGTATTAGGGAAGAAAGAGGACCATCAATCCTATGCCATTTATTTCATAAGAAAGAACTTGTCCCCTACCAAGTTAAACTATACAGTTACTGAGAAAGAGTTATTGGCAGTTGTTCATGCTATTAACAAGTTTTGTCATTACATTACAAGTTATGAAGTATTTGTACACACTGATCATTCCACCATTAGGTTCCTCATGAGAAAACCTATAACTAATGGTTGAGTGACCAAGTGTCTTTTGTTTTTCCAAGAATTTAACATCACTATGCTTGACCGACCTGGAAAGGATAATGTAGTAGTTGACTTTATTTCCCGAATAAAAAAAGAGGATGATGATATCCATTTTCCCAGACAAGCACCTCGTTTCCCTCTCTATCAATACCCCATGGTTTTTGGATATGGAAAACTATCTGGCCACTAGGAAGTTACCATCTCATTTGTCACCTCATGAAAAGAGAAAAAGTATTACACAGAGTGCTAATTTCTCTTGGGTTGGTCATCATATTTTTCACACATGTCCTTATTTGATTATTTGTAGATGTGTCTGAGAGGACGAGGTACCTGAAATACTATGAAGTTGTCATGATGGACCATGTAGTGGCCACTTTTATGACAAATGTACATCATATAAGGTGTTACATTCAGGTTACTATTGGCATAGAATTTTCAAAGATGTTGCCAAATATGTCAGAAGTTGTGATAGTTGCAAAAGGATAGGAAGACCTACGTCATTTGAAAAAATGCCTTTGCAAGCCCAAGATATGATATAACCCTTCGAAAAATGGGCCCTCGACTTTGTAGGACTAATTTCACCCATGTCTCATAGGAAGAACTATATTTTGGTTTGTACGGACTATGTCACCAAATGGGTAGAGGCAAAATCCCTATTCAGGGTTATAGAGAAGTCTATTGTCGAATTTATCTATGAAGACATGTTTACCCTCTTCGGTGTCCCTCATGAAAGCACTCAATTCACTTCCAAGATGATGAAAGAGCTAACATATAAATATTGAATTAAACACCGTAAATATTCTCCATACCACCCATAAGACAATGGTCAGGTAGAATCCACAAACAAATTTATGGAAGCCATCTTGACCAATACTATTCAATTACATCACTGATATTGGGCTGATAGGCTCCTAGAGGCTTTGTGGGCATATCAGACTACCTAGAGAAATACCACTGGACATACCCCTTATGAGCTAGTGTACGGGAAACAAGTAATTTTACCTATAGAATTCCAAGTAAGGACCTTCTGTATTGCCGAAGAATTAGGATTGAACTTGTATGAGGCTCAGAAGAAACGATACCGACAATTAAATGAGTTGGATGAGATCAGACAAGATGCCAGCCAATGGACAATATTAGTCCAGAACTAGAGGAGCAAGTGGCATGACAAGTTTATTAAGAAGAAGCACTCCCTGCATGGTGATTGGGCCCTGTTGTTTGATTCCTGATTCAAAAAATTTAAAGGAAAACTTACCACCCGATGGTTGGGTCCTTACGAGGTAGACACTGTATATGAAAATGGAGCTGTAAAAATTAAAACAATTGACGATGGACAAGTCTCCTTTGTGGTAAATGGACACCGACTTAAGTTTTATCATAAGCCCATTTCCAGAGAAGATTTTCTACAGTCATGTCAACTGAAAAGGAATTGGCCTTAGTAGATGGAGAAGTCGCCCCTTGTTCTTGAAAATTTTTCTGAATTTCCTACTGTACATATGTAAATAGTTTTTGCATTTTGTTAATAAGGCAATTCTAGATATTTTTGTAAGTATTTATTTCACCGGATTACACAGTTTCAAGGATATTTCTTCAAAACATTGTTATACTTGATTTTTGTGTCTGTTAAAGGATCAAATGAATATTGACTTACTATAATTAGCCATATTTTTGGAAAATTCTCATTTTTTAAGGCATTCTAAAGCAGTTTCTCTTGAAACTCTTCACCACTGTATAAGGAAGTGATACCCATAACTATCAAGCCTAGAGCTCTCTCATATAGTTTTTCCAAGAAACTTGAGTAAGTGAGTCAAGTGTCTTTATCAAAGAGTAACTAGGAAGTCTAATTAGCAGTTAGTTGTGGAAACATCACAATAACTACAAGGAATAAAGTAAGTTGAGCCTAGACATACCTTTCTGTTCTTTCTCAATGGTACCATCCAATACACACTAAATAGCTTGATTATATCATATCCTTAGATAGGCCATGTCTGCTTAAGTACCCCTTACATCGGAACAATCACTAAGCAATATAACAAAAAGTCATCCTCTAACATAAATATCATCCCAATTGAAAAAAAAGAAAGAAATAGTTGTTTTCAGAGTTGTTCCCCCATCTTCTTGCATAAGAAATCTTATACTAAAATATTAAAGGATGGAGGGCTAAGAGGCTAACGCACCAAAATACTGAAAAGGTCTGTTGGCAATGGGTATTGGCCTATGGAATGACTACGTAAACCCGCCAGAGTATTGAACATGCTTGCTAGCAACAAGGCATTCTACCTAGCGAGGATGATAATCTGACAAAAATAAATCATAAATTTAAACTTGTCCTGATGTACGACATTACTTGTAGACAAAGATGACATGGAGTATGTGTGGTTAAGCTATGGTTAATGAATCTCATAAACTTTCCATTGGGAAATAAATCTAAGACTATCTTGAAAATCTCTTGCCTACCTCTTCTTATCTATATATATGATATCTTATCCTATAGGTGGGGCCATCTTCTAACTATATCGTCAAACCAAGCTGTGAAATTTTATCTTTACACTTGACATACTATAAATTTTCGGCTATTGCAGGATACTGAATAGTTCCCTATACTTTTGATTGTGAGGTGTCACAATATTTCAGTGTGGGGGAGGGGTTCATAAGTTGAAAAATGATCATTGCCTAGAGAATTAGATCTTTGCAAGAATTTTTATATTATTTTTATGATACAGGTTATTACATTGATAGTCATGTTATTTTTGAAATGCTTAAACTCCTATGTGTTATAAATTAATGAACACATACCTAACAGACCATTTTTATTGACTACTTAACAAACCACTCTTTATCAGTTTATCATTTCATTACAAGTTGCATATTGTAGGTTTGACAATACATTTTATGCTTGCTATAACTTGTACATTATAGGTTTTTGATTTTTTATGTCATATATAAGAAGATTGAGTGAGCATGGAGCATCTTGCCTCTGCTCATTAACTATTGTGATTGTCAAAAACACTTGAATGTTGCGGGCTATCCATTATAAGAAGAGAAAATGCACTTAACACAGAGGTATTGGATGAAGTACCGTATGAGGTGTCGGATGAGATGTCGTTTGAAGTGACGAATCAAGTGTCATTGAATTGAATACCAGTAATTGTCCTAGATTCCAGGTAACTGAAAATCAATTACATTCAATTAAATTGGTTACAGACATTGATTGGATATGCTTCATATGTTTATGATCAAATTTCCAAGTCAAAAGACTTGGACATTGATCTAAATATGCACCATTACATCCCCCCAAAGCTTTCCATCGAATTTGAATTTCCCACACATGGCAGCTTGCGTGCACATGTGTGCAACATATTCCACCTTAAGTGCATCCAAAATCGGCGTGGTCACTCTATTATCTCATTTTCCCTTGCCATTTTCTCTCCTATGTTAAGAAATCACGCCCAACCTCTACTACCTCGTTCTCTGTTCAAAATGCATTCGGCTTGTGCTAAATTTGTGTCATTGCTTGGCTCGATTTCTCCCTTTCTTGGTGAATTACACCTCTATCACAATTCCCAGGAGATACGAACCCTCCTCCTATGCAGACTTGTTTTCCATTCCCAAATTTGCATAGTGCAGAGAAGTTTTTTTGCGCACAGGCTGGGGGTCATTTATGTCTAGCTTGCAGGGCCACGATGATGACCTCTCTATGCAATTTTCGATTGGTTTTGATGGTAAGAAAACACATATAGGGTCTCTTATCTTTGAAGTCACAGAAGAATCTATTGCTACTACAATAAAGCTCCTAAGAATGGGAGATAGATGGTTCAAAAACCACCAATTGATGCGCTCAAGTAACAACTAGGTGTTTAAGCCTGAATTCGAGAGCATTTTAGGAGAAAAAGGGTATGCTAAGGAGTGGATAAAGATAGAATTGGTTAATCCCCTCATCACCATCACAAGGTTAATTACATGTGAAGGTAGATACTCTACTTTCAAAGCTTGTCATTTTAGATTGTTGGCTCATATTTTGTTCAACAAACCCTTGAACTTCCCCTTCTATTTTCTCAAAATCTTGGAGAAGATGTCCTCTCAAGTGAGGAAAAATGTGACTAACCCCCACAATAGTCTCTTCCACCATGGCTTGATCAAACTCCTTATTCTTTTCGAACTAGAGAAACAGGGGAAAACTTGGGATGCCTTTATCTACCAATTTGCAAACCCTCACTTGACAGTTAAGACCGCAAAAAAGCAACTTGGCCTAAAAAATATCTATCCATCCAAGCCTTACTCTCCAAGAACTCCAAACTCCCTTGCACAAACCTTCTCTTTTCTGGAACAATACCAAAATATTTTTGATATCCCCACTTCTTCATCATGTAAAAAGACCAAGAGCAAAGACCAAAAGAAGCCCATTGTTGACCCCCCAATGCCTTCACTCTCTCTTGATCCTACACCTAAAAATATTCATGAAGTAATGCAACAAGACTTTCCCATCATTCCTACAAACAAGAGGGGAGCCAATCGATTTGGTAAAGGACCCTTTCAGAAGAGTACCCAATGCACAAGAGCCAAGCATTATGAAAAACCTCCACCTGCTTCAGATCCGATCCAAGTGTCATCCGACCTTGAGAGCCCTCATAAGAAACTTAGGGAAGTTTCTTCTGATGGATTGGAGCCACTAAGAAAAAAAAAATCATAACCTACCTCACCTTTCTGATCTCCCATCACTACTACTTCACCCATGCCCATTTTAGATCCTAAAAATGATAGATTGTCCACATCCCTCAAAGGATCTAAGACTTCCTCAGAGATCATCGATTCTGTCCCAACCATAGAGAAACTACAAAAGGAAAATCATCAGCTTCTCCAACACTTGGAAGAAAGGAAGACAATAGATGCACAACTTCATCATGACAATGCAGTCCTTCAGGAAAAAGTTAACTCCCTTCAATGGTTGGTCGATGGGATGACCCAATATAACCACAGCCTTATAGCACAATTAAAGAAACAAAAGAGGCACAAGGCTAAGTATACACAACAAGAAGGAAAGGCTTCCAAATCTAATCCTCCTCAGCTAGCCTAGTCATAAGGGGCAATTTCTTTTTTTTTGCATTGGGGCCTACAAAATTGTAAGTGTGGGGGTAATGTTGGGCCCGATATATGATCACTTGCATGACGGTTATTATACACTTTTTCCACATGTATGTA
The DNA here is from genome assembly GCA_009831015.1 of Picea engelmannii. Lineage (NCBI taxonomy): Eukaryota > Viridiplantae > Streptophyta > Pinopsida > Pinales > Pinaceae > Picea > Picea engelmannii. Next base: position 13,547 of record ML777412.1, read on the forward strand.
TGTGTTTTTTGTTAGAGTATAATGGATGTGCTCGTTTTACCATTGAAAATATCTCTATTGTCACCCAACCATAGGTCGAAGCCACCCTCCGAGCACCTTAAACTTGACAGAGAATCACTCCAGAATAAAAACCTAGGCTAGATAGCCAAACAAAGGGCAGTGCACCTTTCCCCAAGGATAACGCACCAACAAGAGATGATCAAATAGTCCAAACTCTAACCAAGATATAGTCCATGCCAAACGTGATCTGCTAGCTGCAGCAGCTGCAATGGCAACTCTCCTCAAACCTGTGCACAAGACTGGGAACTGCAGTGCGCACAAGTTATTTCTTTGCAATTCTAAGACTGTCTGCCAGAATGAGAACTGGCCTCCTATATTTATATTGATTCTAACTGTCTAGGCCGACTTCTCATTCTGGGTATCTATCTGTTCAGTATTTATTATTATTTATGGCCAACTTCCTCTCTTGGAGGATAATAACCTAATATAAAATATCTTCTTGAGCCAAGAAGTCTTCTATGGTTATTAGCCAACTCATTAGGGTTTCTTCTTACTTCCCGAAGTATTCTATCCTCATCAAATTTACACGTGGAGGTAAATACCTCCCACAACTACCATAATATCAACACTCCCTCCTAGCTAGGGAGGTATTACAGGTAATGGTCTTGAGCACAAACACATACCATTCGCCCGGTAGCATAATCATAGTTGTATAGACTAGATCATGACTATATCATGAGAACCATCATCATCATTAATTTCATCATATGCATCATCTCTCGAAACCATACTCTATTTGAGTAATCATACATGATTCTCACTCCACAGAGTGATACACGAGCCATTCTTTTAATCTAGATGAGTAAATGCTCTGAACCATTTTTCGTCTGGGAAATCTTTGTCCTTTGATTATCCATCTAACTAATAATAATTTCCAATATTGTTGATAGTCTTCAAGCCAATTAAAACAAAATAGAACACAACTGTGTCTATCCATAGTAGTACATAACTACAATCCAGTCGTACACTACCACACCAAGTAACACTCAAGTACTTGATCAACAACATATAGTCACGAACAGTGGAACACATCCACCACAATAGTATACATCTATTGTCATACAATATTCATAACAATCATCTGATATCAACCTGCACAGAAACAATGTTATGATATAAAATGAATCATCGGGGCCAATCTTTCACTCACATCTGTGAGATCTAAAAGAATATATGCCCTCAGAGTAGAACAATGATATATCTGGACTATTCTTCTCAAGCAAGGAAGAATAATTGTCCCGTCTTATGAACCTGGACCATTCCCCACCCTGGGCCATTCTTCCTACACTAATCAAAGTGCACTCTCGAGAGAATGTATAAAACCTAAGGAATGCATGTCCTTGATTGTTGAGCCTGGACCATTCCCCACCCTGGGCCATTCCTCCTACACTAATCAAAGTGCACCCTGGAGAGAATGTATAAAACCTAAGGAATGACTGTCTGGACCATTTCCCCTGTTAACCAAAATAGGAAAAGACTGTCCTGTACCAACCTCCAAAACAAACCATTCCTCATGTTAACCACAATGAGAAATTATTGTCCGAGGAGGAGGGCCAGTCTTATTGAGTAACCCTCAAGAAGAGAGATTTCCCTAGACCACTCCCCATGTTAACCACAATGGGAAGTCGTTGTCTATGGTACATCAACAATCTGTACCATTTTCCGAACTGGAAAATGTCTATCCATCAGAAATCTCAATCCACTTTCCGCACTAGAAAGGAAACTACTCATACTGGACCATTTTTCGAACTACAAAAATGATTGTCCATAAATTAATACATATCAGTGCTCCCTCCCAACTTGGGAGTCATCTCTCCCATTTTCAATAACGAAGTCGTCTCCACAAGCTCCAACTTGAGTACATAAACTTTTCATCTTGGATAGAAGCTTTACCAAAATGTCTTCTTATCTACTCATCTATGGAGATATGTCTTGGAGAACCTCTTTCTCCTTTCTAGACTTCATCACGGATAATATAATGCTTGATTTCAAATGTACTTCGTTCTGGAACATTGGTTTTCTCTGAAGGCTTCATGTAGCTCAGATCAATAAAGTATTTCATTTTTTGGAACACTGGAACATATCCATGTGACACTTCTTCTGTCATCATGAGATATGTTCTACTGAATAATCATCTTGATACAATATCTTTGTTATATAAAATCTTCAACACGCTTCTGTTATTCACTGGAGTTTCTCCGCCAAGTTATCTTTTTCCATCTGCATACAAGGGTCTCTTTCTGGTATGCCTCAATGTCTTGGGGTTGCTTCTTCATATGAACTTTTTTTTTTTTTTTTTGATCAATTTCTCTGGAGAACAGTCTTTGCATTTATCTAATGTAGAATACCAACTCATGGATGTTGTAGATGATATAATGACTCATGTAGAGATATGTCTGGTATACTGGAACAAGTAATCATCATAGTCTTCTCCCTCCATCTGGGATAACCTCTAGTTCTATATCTCGCAATGCTTTCATTCATAAGTCTTCCATACATTGTTCTTCATCACAACTTTTATTTTATGCTTAATTGCTTTCATATCATGCTGGTAATATTGTGATTCTCAATACAACTACTGGTTGTTCAAGATTCTCTTCTTTCTTGGAATCTTCATGTTCTTCCTTATGTTTTTCTTTAGCTCTTGGTTCCATGGAGTTTCTTATAGATTCCATGCCCTAAAGATTCCATTTATTTATTTCATCATAGCATCACGGATGTAGATGGATAACCAAGGATACTTTATGGCTTCCCTTCGAAGAAGTCTTCTTCTAAGGTGGAACTGAACATGTACTGCCTTTCATGGCTGCTACCATGAATATATACTGCATCATCCTCAATGGATCATAGGATTATCTCCCTCCTAATCCTTACTTCATGCATGCTCTTCTCTTTGGTGATGTATAATTGGCTCCCTCCATCTGGGGGAGTCCACGCTTCCGTCTGCATCCTTGCTCTCTTTTACAAAGTGTTATAAGTCTTTCTCCAATTTCCTCTTGGTTGCTAACTTATTTCTATCTTTCTTCTTCTAAGTCTCTTGTAATAGCTTCCACATTATTTTCTTTATCTATTTCATCTTGAATTGTATAATCCTTATCTTGTTGTTCTTCCATAGGTATAGTTTTTCTTGGAACATATTGTCTTCTAAGAGATAGATATATGTACAGAGACTATACAAACAAGATATGTACAAGAACTAAGAACAATATTGCTACCTTTAGAAGAAGAAGTCTCTTTCATCCCGCTTAGTCTTCTTTGTAGGTTCCTTTTCTTCGGCAACTGATGCTTCGTGTTTCTCCTTCCTTTTATTTAGCTTGGGACAATGATTCTTGTAGTGACCATAGTTTCGACAGTTGAAGAATTGTACTTCTGAAATGTCTTTCTCTTGATTTGGCTTCCTCCTTGAACCAAGCTTCCTTTTGTTCCTAAAATTCTTGAATCTTGTTGTGAAGGCTTGATCATCGTACTTCTTTTGAGGTTTCTCTTTTGCACTAATCCTAGATTCTTCTTGAGCACAACAAGTCCAAATTTCTTCAAATGTACGATACTCCTTCCTTGTGTTTCTGCTTGCAGAAAATGGATCTGATGTCTTGGGGAGACCATTGAGTATTATGTTTACCAATTCATTCTCTAAAATGATCTCTTCAATAGCTTGTAGTTGAACTCTTAACTGAGATATCCTCACAAAGTATGATGGTATGTTGTCATCATCATTCATCTTCATGTCACAGAGCTCATTCTTCAGACTCATTACTTGTCCAATGTTTCTGAATTAGAAGAGGTTTGTTAGGGCATCGTACATATTCTTTGATGAGTCAAGATGGGAGATGTAGGGTATCAAGTGGTATTTTATAGAATCCACTATGATACTCATAGTATTAATGTCACCGGCTTTGAACTTCTCCATGACTGCAACATTCTGTGGTTCCTTCTCTTTCCCTTATTCAAACTCTAGTTTCATGATCTTTCCTTTTGCGATATCCATCACTTTATTCTTGTCAAGGATGAGGTCAATCCTTGTCTTCCATGCTTTGAAGTTAGAAGCTCCATCTAAATTGTTCTCTGATTTCATAGAGTAAGTCATGGCTGCTTTGGCTTGGTCAACCCTAGATTTGACCAAAAGCTCAAACTTCACGTCTTGGCTTTCTAAGAGTACCAGGAGATGCACTAGGCTAGGGCACACTAATCTATCCAGAGATTATGTCAATCCATTCATTTAAGCTGCCTCAACAAGAGGATTAGGGTTTCTGCAACTGCACCTACTAGTAACCCTAGCGGTAGTGCTATGGTCACTACTCCTACTAGAAACCCTAGCAGAAGTTCTTCAATGAGCTCAATATCCTTACCGATATCTTTCCTTCTAGTTGTTAGAATGAATGAAGGAGGAGTGGGCCCATAACCTGTTAGAATATAATGGATGTTCTCATTTTACCATTGAAAATATCTCTATTGTCACCCAACCATAGGATGAGCCACCCTCCGAGCACCTTAACCTTGACAGAGAATCACTCCAGAAAAAAACCCTAGGCTAGCACCTTTCCCCAAGGATAGTGGACCAACAAGAGCTGATCAGATAGCCCAAACCCTAACCAAGAGATAATAAAATCCAAACGTGATCTGCTAGCTCGAGCAGCTACAATGGCAGCTCTCGTCAAACCCGCGCACAAGACTGAGCACTGCAATGCACACAACTTGTTTCTCTGCAATTCTGAGACTGCCTGCCAGAATGAGAATTGGCCTCCTATATTTATACTAATTTTGGCTTACTGCCTGGGCTGACTTCTCATTCTAGGTGTCTATTTGTTCAGTACATATTATTATTTATTGTTGACTTCTTCTCTTGGAGGCTGATAACATCATATAAATTATATTCTTGAGCCAACAAGTCTTCTAGGGTTATTATCCAACTCATTAGGGTTTCTTATTTCTTCCCAGAGTATTCTATCCTCATTGGGTTTACACGTGGAGGTAAATACCTCCTGCAGCTACCATAATATCAACATTTTTCATACTTTAAAGGAGATTTTTGAAAAAGTTCATGATAAAATGGTATGATCACCATAAGGTACGTGTAATTCATGTTTACAAATTGAATCAAGTATAATTCATCATGTTTTATGTTTTCTAAGAGATAATTCACATGTTTTGGTGTTACAGGGAAAAAACACACTCGTTTCTAATTTTGCAACTTGATCCAACACTTGATCTGACACTCGTTCTGGCAATCAATCTAGCAGTCATTCTGAAACTCGATCTGGCACTCTATCCAACACGGTGTATTGCACAAAGACACATGGTGACTTGGAGTTTAAGTTCTTGGCATCCAGTAACGGGAAAATCAGGCACGTGGGTTTTGTTTATCCTTGCCCCCTTCAACTATTGAGCTCTAGAAAGCTCAGTTTCAGTTGTCCAAAGAGGGTAATTATTGGCTTGCTCTGTTTTTTCAGTTAGGGCATCATTTATTGTAATTTGCCGAATTTAGAAGTCGTTCGTCCCTCATGTGGTCCACCACTTGGTTTGTAAGATTATAAATACCACTAGGATGGTCAAATGATAGTTAACCAAGTAGCATAAGCATTAGAATTGTCAGAAAAATGATTTTACTATGTTTTGATATTTTACATTGCCAAAATTATGACAAAACTGTGTTTTCAATTTTTTATGGTGAATTCGTCTTGCTAAGCTCGTGGTGTGTTTTTAGAGAGTGACCACAACCTGCTAGGGGGGGCACTAGCAGTCTGGTAACTATCTTCATGTTTATTTATGCATTTCTTAATTTAATTGCTATTTTATTTTCTGTACATGCATGTTTTTATTGTGCTAAGTAGTTTGATGTAGCTTAGTTGTTTTGATTCTTTTTTTCCAGGTTAGATGTTGATACATATTAGCATGCATTGATTTTATAGACTAGGAAAATACTTGCAAGTCTCTCTCTCTCTATAGTAACCCTGTGTGCAATTAGATGTCATATTATGCTTTCTTTTATGATTTTATAGTCTAGTTTAAAACAAAGTTTAATTCGAATATAACAGAGTTTGATTTGGGTTTTCTTTTGACAAGGATTGATGGATGGATAGATTTGATTCCAGTTTTTAATCATAGCTTTCTCATATTATTTTCATATAGAAATTATTTAATTATTTGTTGGTTAATGTAGATTGTTAATTTACTTTCATAGTTTAATTTCCGTTTTCAATTATTTCCTTATTGCAGTTTGAATGGTTAGAGTAGACATAGCATAGTTTTATTTTACGCAATTTCCTTTCCTAGAATTAAAATGCAATTAAATTTCTTAGTTAAATAATGATGATCTCGTTATGTTGTCGATGGTTTATACATGAATATGCATGGCATTTAACATTATTTTTGTCCTGCCTAAACTCTCATTGGATTGTTTAATCCATACCTTTCATTTTTCCATTGAGATTAGTATTGAGCTTATACCATTGGAATTATCCTTTGTTGTCAAGTTCCATTGAGATGTTATCCAACACTGAAGACATTCATACAACCACCAACATTATATTTGAATTTTCATAGGTTAAAGAATAGTTTCATTCTTTCATAGATCAAAATAGATAGTTTCTTGCTTTCACATTTTAGAAAATAGTCTTATTTGTTGCTATAGGATAGATAGACTTTGCTTTGATAGATTAGATAGAAGTTTGCTTAAGCATTAGCTGTTATTCTTTCTTGATTTCAATATAATATATTTCCTTTCATGCATTGCATTGAGCATTTAGTCCAGTGCCTCTTAGATTTCCTTTCACGCATTAGAAATAGTTTTCCATTAAGCATTTTGTCCACTTGCTTCTTAGGCTAGATAGTTGTTCAATGAGTAGTTTTACTTTGTTTGCTTGCAGTAGTTAGTTGCCTTTTCTTACTTGTATTTTTCTTTAGTAGGTTAGTTAGGTGTATTTTCTTACTTGTATTGTTCTTTAGTAAGTTAGTTAGGTGTCTTTACGTGCTTGTCTATTTTCTTTAATAGGTTAGATAGGTGCTTTTGCTTACTTGCTTATTTTTTTTCTTTCATAGGGTAGTTTCTCATTGAATGTAGGTTGACAAGTTATAGAAGTTTTCTTTTGTCAATTGCTTATTATTCTTAGTAGTTTGATTTTTCTTATTGTTAAACTAGTTTGCTTTACATAGAGTTTTCATTTGGTTTCTTAGGAACTATCCATCAATCCTTGGCCCAAAAGTACTTAGGTTACCTAGTTTCAATTTTCTTAGTAGGGTTTGCTCATTCGATAGGTTTGCTTGAGTAGATTAGCCTTAGATAGTTTCCTTCCTTAGTTAGACTATACTCCTACCATCCTTCTACCTTTGGCATATATTTTTCTACAAATCTAAGTTTACTTACCCTGGGTTGACAATTTAATTGAGGGTTTTTACTGTGTTTTTAATGCATATATAACACCCATCAGAAACTCTCCTTTACCTAGAGAAATATCTATGCAATATTTCACCTTGTCAACCCTCCCATATTCAATCTTGACAATTCACATAATGTTTTTTAGAAACTAATTTTTTCATATAGTGATCTTTGATGCACATAATTAGGTGGCTCACTTATTGATTGGATTCACTTATCATGATTTTATGACTTGATATCCTTGGAGGGCATGCTCATGTTTCTTTTCAGTACCTAGTTGGTGGAAAATTTTGGAGGCACAATCCTAGCTTGGCCTTCCATGGGGATTGAATCCCACTAGTGGATACCACGGGCTTTCATTCCATATGAGAAATATCAAACTTGGGAGGCCTTAAAGATGACTTTGATGACATAAACTATCCTCTAGATGCCAAACAGTTTTCCTAGGGGAAGCAAAAGGTCACTTTTAGATGCATGGTGTCACCTAAGGGGGTTAGGGTCTGGTGGTGTGGTTGATGCATTGGAACTTGGACTTTTTGAGGAGAAATTGGATTTGACCATGAAGGAAGAAACTTGGATACTTGACATGTGTCTTTGGAAAGTACATCCACCCTCCTCATACACCAACGACACTCTCCAAATGACAAAACCTCCCTTAAAGAGGTGATGTCCTTCTAAAATTAGGGTTTTCGTATGTGAAAAAGTGAATTCTAGATGAATTGTTTAATATTATTTTGTTAAGGGGGAAATATTAGGGTTCTTGGCCCCTAGTCTTGTTTTTTACTCCTAATTTTGTGGACGCCTCACCTTAGTGACATTTTGTATAAATAAGAGATCATAGGATCATATTTTAAAATAACTCTCCCTCTTGTGAGAAGAACTTGGTCTGAAATTTTCAGTCCCTTTGACAAATTGGCTCTCTTGTTGTCTTGTTTATGGTTATCTCTGGATGTATGGTTGATGGAAGTGACCCTCTAGCCTTGGAAGGATTCTCTCTTTCTATTGAGGTGGATTATCTTAACATTTTCCTTAAATTGGTATGGTATTTATTTTCATGCTATCATTTTATTCAAGTCAAGGTTATTGTGCTAGGAGCTAGGTGAAGATGTTTGCAGGTCCTAACAGGCTGCCATCTAGGTATGTCTTTTCCCTCAATATGTCTCTAAGTTTATGCTTTCACACACTTGTTTTCTATTTTTTTATATCAGCAAACATATCAGGAACTTCATTGTTGTTTTGTTATGGTCACATAGGATTTTTAGGTGCTCTAGAATATAGTTTTAGTCACCAACATGTTAGCACGTGCATACCATAAAATATGTAATAGGCCTCTAGATGTTTAATTTTGAAATAAATATGTTCTAAACTCTAGCATACATGAAAATGAACACATGTATTTGTTGTCAACATGACCCTGGATAACACCCCACGGGGGAAAACCAGTTTGGAATATAAGTCTATATATGTGGAGAATAGAAGGTGGAATACAACAAGTACATGAAAAAAATGAACCTGATACAATAGTAGGTTGTCTCAATTTTCAACCCAAGTCCAAGAATGAAATATGCACCCTATCATGGTGTGCCTTCCTCACTTGTTGTCCAATCCACTGAAATGAAGCTCCCTTGCTCCCTGAAGCTATGGTGAAGAAACCCTTGCACAAAAACTAGTTTTTGTGAGGTACCTCTCAACTGAAACTTTACTCAAAGAAACATGACCCCGGTGAGACCTCTCTACTATAGATGCACCCTCCTCCTCAAGTGTTCCCTCCTCCAAGAAAGAACAACAACCATAAATAAATGAGGGTCTAATCCCCCATGAAACCTCTATGGGTAAAAATTACTCAAGAAGTAGAGCCAAAATAGGAAAGAATGTTCGGGACCCTTACAATAGAAGATTAAAACCAGTTAGTTCAGGTAGTATTATGAGAGAAGAGATAGGGAAGCTTTTAGAAAACTTTAAGACTGACATCTTAAGCGCAATAGGTTCCCAGTTGGATACCCTTAAAATCGAAAAGAAAGAGGAGGATTAAAATGCAACAATGAGCATATATTTCCCAAGATGCAAGAGAAATAATTCCTCAAGGGAGTGCCCATTAGATAACATTTCAGTTTGTGGCTTCTCTACAGAAGACCATGTGACTGAAAAATGTCCATCATTGCCCAATTTATTAGCCATATATAGGAGTGGAGATCCCGGGGAGTCTTCTTATGCACCTAAGAGGCCATGGCAGCCTAGGAATCAACCCATATACCCGGATCTACAGTCTCAAGTTCCAACCTATTACCAACAAGGACAGTGGAACTCACCAGGTTGTAAAAACTAGTCTACTTAATACCAACATCCTTGGCTTCAAGGATGGATAGGAGGACACAAACAAGGAAACCCTCAAGCTCCACCTATCCATATGTCCAACCATCCTTATCCTCAGTTCCCACCAAACACTATGCAGTTTCTTCTAGGATTTGTTCCACCACCTTTACCTCCTATTCCACAACAACAACTGCTACAATATCAAAATCCAAGCTCCCCTAGACCAACACTATTACCGGCACAACCAGTGTCGAATTCCAATAATAATACCCCTAAACCTCTTCACAATGTCAAGATGCAGGCCTTCCTGACATATGTTATCACTCATGTTCCATTATAGGAAATTCAACTAAGATTGGGAAAAGTTCTGGAGAGGTAGAGACCTTCAGTAGTCATCCGGGAAGAAGAGGAGGAAGAAACCATCAAACAACCCATGGATGACACTAGGTGGGAAGATATTATTATCCCGAAAAATCAAGAACCCAAGCTTCCCCAAAATGAACCGTCACAAATTAAGAAGGTCCCTCCTTATCCAAACCGATTGGTAATCGAGAAACCTACCACCCAACCAGAATTTGACATTTTGAATGAATTAAAAAGTATTTGTGTCAATATCCCCTTGCTTGAAGCCATTAAATACATTCCAATCTATAGTAAGGTAGTCAAAGAATTGAGTATCAAGAATCCAAGTTGGAAAGAAAAGGACCCTCCTATAGTTCATTTCGTAGGAGGACTCTCTGAGTACATATCAGAGCAGCCAAAGCTAGCAAAATATGGGAATCCATAAAACCCCATAGGGACTATAACCATTAATGAGGTCTTCATTGGAAACACTCTCATAGACCTAGGGGAAGCCATCAACATTATGACTGCTACTACCTTGTAACAATTATAGTTACAACCTCTTCTTCGACCTACCCCAACCATTTTGGAATTAGCAGATAAGACTAGGGTTATACCTGAAGTAATTTTAGATGATATCATGGTTACTTTAGCCTCATGGGAGTACCCCATAGATTTTTCTCATCATTCATTCAAAGGATCCTACCAAAGTCCATCCTATTATTTTGGGAAGACCTTGGTTAGCCACAGACAATGCATTTATTGGCTATAGAGAAGGAGAAATGACCATCTCAAATGGTCTCTCTATCCAGAAGCTCACCATTTACCCTCCATATCAACCTATTATGGAGAATATATGGTGTCTTGAATGTTCATACGAGAATGAATACTGGGAAGAAACCGTATTTCCAAGTGACCATGCATGGGCAATTTAGGAGCACACAACAGAAAATGTGCTAAACCAATTCGTTTCTGCTATCACATGTGTGTATTTTCCACAGTCTTTTCCCCAATTTGAGTATATGTTTGGGGAGGAATTTTAAGAACAATTAGACCCATCCATTTTGTCTTTCACATCTTTTATTTTCGAGATTGATGAGTCTTCCGTGTATTATACTATGCCCTATGAGATTAGTCCATTGATGGATTTTCATATAAACTCTGGGATAGATGCAAACCAATAGAAACAGTTAGTAGATATCCTTAAATAACAATCAGGAGCATTTTCCTGGGAATATACTGACATGAAGTGTATACACCCTAACACGTGCATCCCTCACATATATACCCAAGGGGAAGTAACACTTGTTAGGCAACCCCAGAGAAGGATGAACCCAACAATCAAAGACATAGTCAAGGAGGAGATTCAAAAGTTTCTAAATGTCGAATTTATCTATCCCATCTTCGACAATAAGTGGGTATCCTCACTTGTAGTGGTTACAAAGAAAGTGACCGGGAAATGGATATTTTGTGTTGATTTCCAGGAATTCAACAAAGCCACTCTAATAGACTACTTTCCTCTCCCTTTCATTGACCAGGTTCTAGATGCCTTGTCTGGAAAGAAGTATTTTTCCTTTCTACATGGGTACAATGGGTACAACCATATTCTTATAGCACTTGAGGACTAGGACAAGACTACCTTTACCTATCCTTGGGGCACCTATTCCTATAAGGTCATACCATTTGGATTGTGTAACGCTCCTACCACATTTCAACGAGCAATACTAGGGATATTTTTCGATCTTATTCATGATTTTGTGGAGGTGTACATGGATGAATTCACAGTCTATGGAAACACTTACCAGTAATCCTTAGACAACTTAGAAAAAGTCCTCATCAGATGCTAGAAAATGAACCTATCTCTGAGCCATGAAAAATGAAAAATGTTGTTAACTGAAGGAGTGTTTCTAGGACATCATGTTTCATATGAAGGGATAAAAGTCGATCCTACAAATATTGAGGTCATTATTAGACTTCCACCCCCCAAGACTCAAAAAGAGGTGAGAATCTTTCTTGGAAATGTCGGATATTACCTGCGATTTATTGAAAATTTTACAAAGATTGTTGCACCTATGTTTGGATAATTGATAAAAGATGTTGATTTTGTTTGGACTGAGCAATGTCAAACTACTTTTGAAACCCTGAAAGATAAGATGTTTTTCGTACCATTTCTTAGAGGGCCCAATTGGAATCTCCCATTTCATATATCAATTGATGCCTCCAACACTACAATAGGAGGGGTATTAGGGCAGAAAGAGGACCATCATTCCTATGCCATTTATTTCATAAGAAAGAACTTGTCCCATGCCGAGTTAAACTATAAAATTACCAAGAAAGAGTTCTTGGCATTTGTTTATGATATTAACAAGTTTTGTCATTACATTATAGGTTATGAAGTATTTGTACACACTGATCATTCTACCATTAGGTTCCTCATGATAAAACCTACAACTAATGGCCGAGTGACCAGGTGGTTTTTGTTATTCCAAGAATTTAACATCACTATGCTTGACCGACCTGGAAAGGATAATGTAGTAGCTGACTTTCTTTCTTGAATTAAAAAAGAGGATGATGATATCTGTTTTCCCAGACAAGAACCTCTTTTCCCTCTCTGTCAATACCCCATGTTTTGTGGATATGGAAAACTATCTGGCCACTAGGAAGTTACCATCTCATTTGTCACCTCATTTATAATAGACAAAGGAAGATGAATTAATTGTTAAATATACATTTTCAAAGGTTTAATAGTTCCAATTTAGACCATAATGGATTCAACGGGTCACAAAAAACATGTGGGAATGCCAACCTATTTTGGTTTTTTCCATTTGTTAATAGATGGAAGAATAACTAGAAATTATGAATAAAAGAGAGAGAAATAAAGGTTTTCTTTCAACTATCACTATCAAGAACATGTTTTAACTTTGGTTTGTGTCATCCCCTTTGATTCTATACCTTCTTATGGGAATTTTCAAATGGAGTTGGAAGTAGGAAAGCATATATCAATGTCTGAGTCTGTTGGTGTCCTATACATAGGTTGTTAGGATGTGAGTTAAAAATGTATTCTAGGGTAAATTTATTCCAGGGTATCATAAATACCATGGCATTGTTTCTCTTAGGTTATGAGTCAATTGGCTTGTGATTGATAAATTTGTTTGTGTAAGATCATAAAATAAAGCTTGAGTCATGAAACATATAGTATTGATGCCAAAAGATGTCGGTTTCCATGTCACTAAAGAGTCATAATGAAATACCATGAGGTAATTTCAAATTAGTTAGAGTTAGTCTTGTCATGGTCGAGAGAATTTCATGAGCTCAAATATGTTGTAGGCATGTGGCATCCTCAAGCAAATAATAGCACTACAAAAGTTGTTGCGCAATGTCCTAATGTTGAGCAATTGAGTATTAAAGTACAACAAGGTATGATGGGTATAATTGGTGGTTTAATTTTCCTTTATCATTCAAATTGTTAGTCTTTCATGAAAAGAAACCCCCAAATACCACTTTTCTTCTCTGAAAATATGCAAATCTCCCATCCAAGATTGTTTCACACGAGATGCATGGAACGTTTCTCATAGAGCTACGCATCTTCACCAAACTTGCTTCTACACTCTCTAGTTGTTGTTTCAGATTCTTGGTTGAAGTTTAAAATGAAAACCTTTCTTATGAAACAAAAAATTAAATCTTCACTTTAAATTCATACCCTTGCTACATCAAATTGAATTTTTCTAATTCGTTTTGCATCTGTTGTGTTTTACACTATGCACAGTCCTTCTTTTTCATTTTCACAGGGAATTGATACATACCAACATCATGGAAACTCCATAATGGAGAAGAAGAAAAAAAAATGGTGGTGATATGGTCATATTTGATCCTCGGGGTCTAAGGCTAGTGAATGTTGATCCACCGATCAGAGCTTCTTTTGAACAACTGGGTTGTATCAGGTTTTGTGAAAAGATTCTAGGGTACAACATGCAGGTGGAAAAGGAGTTTTCATTGGGTTTTAATGGAATTGGGCATAAGTTGGGAAACATCATGTTTCATATTTTTAAAGACACCATCGATGCTGCAACAAACATCCATGCTCATGGAGAACAATGGTTCAAAGGTATTCAATTGGATCTAGCCTGTTATCATGAATTTTTTAAACCTGAATTTAGAAACATCGATTTTGGAGCAACCATACCTAGATAAATTCTACTAGAGTATCATATAATTTTTTTATGGTAATTCAAAGGTTCTTTATATGTGAAGGAATATTCACTAGGGTTTACCAATATCATATCCTACTCTTAATGAATTTCACTGGTTGGAAACCCTTGAATCTACCCTATTACCTTTTCAGCAGCCTAGGGAAGATGGATGAAAGTGTACAAATAATGAAAGATCAATAAGAAACTAGCCTCTTCCATTTTTCTTTGATGATTTTTTTTGTATCAAAAGAGCTTAGAAAGAAGAATCAAGATTGGGAATCTTTTGTAGCATCATCACAGATAACAATTAATTCTTTAAACAACCCTCAAAGAATGCAAGATAGTCCTTCATCAATAAAAAATACCACCACATATTTCCATGAGAGTTCCATCAAAAGAAGGGAAAAGGAAACTAAGGAACCTGCAGTAAGTCAACAAGTTGAAAAGAAGGGGGAAAATATCAAATTTTACCCAGAAGAGGTGACATCCCTTAGAAAACAAGTTACTAGGTCAACAACTAAAAGAATTCTTGCCATGCACACATCACAAGCACCCGAGGAGGAAAACAAATATTTCATAGGAACAAATTGTCCTAATGACAAAGAAAACCTAATCATTGAGTTGCAAGAACACTTAAGGAAATCCCATTTTTTCATACCACAATTGCAGCATGAAAAAAGAGAAATGAGGAAAAAGGCTTTGGAACAGGCCTCCAAGAAAGGCATCTCAGTAACAAGTGAAACATCATTCCCTGTAACTCCAAAAATCTACAAAACAAAGGGTAAATGGAAGGAAGTAGAGCAGAGTTCATAAGTGAAAGAAATACCTAAACCTATTGTTCCTTTGACTAGATCCTCAGTCATGAAGTTGAAAAATATGAACTAACCTCTAGCAAAATATCATCCAAGAAAAAATAAGAATGATGAGGGTCAACATACTTTCAAGATATTAAGGAAACAATTGAGAGAAGTAGAATATATGACAATACAACAAAGGGAGGAGAATAGAATAACAAAGATGACATGTAAAGAACTCCTTGATGACTGTGAGCCTAGAATAGACAATGCCATAATCATGGTGAAAAGAAATATGCCTCTTCATAAATAGTTGAAGAACATATACAAGAAAAATATGACTTTCAGAAATGAGAACAAATCCCTCAAACAAAACTTGAAATAGTTGGAGACAGATAAGAAGGGGAAGAGAAATCTTGACTTTCTTGTTGAAGTAGTAGAAATTTAATTCTCTGGAGCTGGATCCATCAAATTTTCCTCTTTTGACTATGTGCAGTAGAAAACCCTTCTCCCGACTATCAAAATCCCCTAAGTATTTGGATGGAATTCTTATGCACAATGATATTCTTTGATGGATCATTATACATGATCATTTTGTTTCCCTACTACGCATTAGAGATTTTCATTTTGATCTGTAAATGACAAATTTACACTTGCGCAGTAGGCACGCTACACAATTATAACAATATAATTTGGAGTAGATGTATGAAAATCTTTTTAAAAGTTTTCAGTGGGAAATCTCATAGTGATAATGAGATAAATATTGAGTGCATCAACTTAAAGAATTTGTCACTCACGAAGTTAAGTGATCTCTTTCATGGAATTTTACATGTATCAAGTGTTTAAGGAAAGAAAGCATTCTTGGGAACCCTACCATGACTTTGAGTTTGTTGTTACCATCAACCATTTCCATCAACCAACCCAGGTCAAGAAAAGAAAGAAAATTTCAATAAAAATAGTTTTTTTGCAACTGTGTTGTGCTTCTATTGAAGGTTGTTGTTCCATAGCAGGCATGTTGCGCAATGATGACAAAGTTTCTAGAACACCTCCAGATCCATTGGAATGAGTCAAAAAGGTATGCCAACTTGTCCAAATCAAATTCAAGGATCAAGAGAATCATATTTAGGGACTCAAGGATTTGTTCAATCAGGTTGTTATGGGAAATTAATGACTCAATTTTGACTCCTTCTTACTGGTTTGTTCATATTTTGTAGCCAAATATATTGTAATTGTTATCATTATCATAGGATGAAAGTTGAATTCAAATTTTGGTAGCATAGGAAGACATTTTGTATATATTTTATGAAGCTATGAGAGCTAAAGGTTGGCAAGTGTGTAAGAGAAGGATTGTTGAATACATTTTGTAATTCTCTCTTATATTAATGAAGTTTGTTAGATCAGAAATCCCTTAAATTTGACTCTAGAGATACATGTGATTGTGCTTTTTTATGCATGTGATCTTACAATTTTTTCTTCCAGTTTACATACATCTATGTTATATGGCTTATTCCTTTATCTTAATGTGAACTACATGTATCATAATTCATTTATATTACATGCTCTCTTGTATGTAACTTCAATTATTTTTCTACTATAATCACCTTGGGATTCATCCTTGATAGGTTCCCTAAGGGGTTATTTGTTACCTCTATAATATTCAATCTACAATGATATATAATTGTCTTAAAGGAGTGATTTCTATGTTTCCTCTCATCAATCACCTTTCAATCCACCAAGTATCCAGTAAGCCTTCATTAATTTCTGACCTTTCTGTGACTTCATTTCACAATGGAATTTATATCTTCATTGACACGAACTCTTTGAATTCAATCTTACCTTAGAGATCTATCCTTTGAAAAAAAATCCAAATCAATCCTTTCAGTGATTGATTTGAAGAGAGAGAGTCCCCTCTGGGTTGGAAGGGATAGCTTCCAACCAAAAGATGGTTTGTGGTTACCTTTGTGATTTGATTTCCTCATCCAAACAAATTTACAGACTGATAACATTTTGGCGTCGTTGTCGGGGAACGAAGGTGAATTCTTCCCTGGGAAAATGATAAAATTTGCAAATATTGTTCCTGAGGATGACATTGAATCAGAGACAACTTTGGATGCATTTTCACTCTGGCGACTCCAATTTTGAAGATCATTTGTTGAATATAAAGTTTTTTCAGAGAATCTTGGCTATTGAAAGGAAAATCACAAGAAGTCATCTAGATTCTAACCCTCTAGAAGTTGTTGATAATCCATAAAATATTATGCGCAAAGAAGAACCAGAAGAAGGTATTTTTCTGGATCGTGTTTCATTATTTCCTAAAGATGGATTAAAGATTATTCAAGATCTCGATTTTGACATAAAATTTGAGTAGTATTTATTTATATCTAAGAGTCATATCTATCCCAAATTATTTTTTATGAGAAGATATTCCTTTCTTTAATTGATTTTCCCTTACAATCATTAGTTAGTTCTTTCAAAAGCCATGCATTGATTTTATTTAACACAGTGGTTGGTAGCCCTAAGTCTTCATCATCTACTCTTCCTTTTCATTCAAGCCCTCCTAGAATCATGGAAGCCATATTTTCCCAATTGTATCTCCTTGTTGCACTTCATAACCTACCACAAAATTAAACAATTTGATGCGGAAGGAGAAATAACAACTCAACAACATTTAGATAGGTTCAATGATTTCATAGATCTTGAAGAAGTAGACTATGAATATGTTAAGATGAGGTTATTCACACATATTTTTTCAGGAGAAGTTACAAAATGGTTTAAGCCTCTCCCAACAACTAACATTCCTAATTTTGACAATTTTGAAGCTCTTTTTCTTGGGATGTGGGGAAATAATAAAAATTCTTTGTAGTTGTTCACACAATACAATAATTTGAAGAGACTCCTTGTTGAAACATTTTAGGTATTTTCCAACATATTTATGAAGGTTTATAACTAAATTCCTGATAAAGTAAAGCCTCCTCCAATAGTTGTTCAACTTCATTATGCTGATGCATTTGAGAGTGAATTTTCCTTGCTACTAAGGGAGAGAATATACACTTCTATGACTGTTATGATGAATGATGTAATTTAAGTAGAAGTGAATCTGGTTGCATCAGAGAAGATTAAGATCCAAATAGAAGCTAAAAAGAAGATAGAAAAAGAAGAAACATTACCCTCTACATCTCAAGCCTTAGATGCAAAATTGGACTTGATGGTAAAGACTATGGAGAAACTAGTAGAAATTTTGTCATTGGATGACAATCCCCATGAGCTTCAAGCCAGAAATTATAATTTTAGAAGGCCTCCAGTTCCTCAAATAAGGAAAAGAGAAAAGATTCCAGATGATCAACCAGTCAGACCTCATTTCCAAAACAATTATGTTGGAAAAATTTTGAAGAACCAGGCTCCTGAAGATATCCATTGTTTAGATCTAGAAGAGGAACAAATTTACCTTGATAAAGAGGAGCATGATATGTTTATTCAAGAGAAAACTGAGGAGTTAAAGGATAAATATGATTACAGGAAAGGAGAAATATGATTACAGGAAAGGATATTAAAATGCAATCATGGAATTCCAAAAACAATATAACCTCATAAATAAGAAAACAACAACAAATCCTCCAAAGGATCCCAAAGATGATATTCCCTCTTCTAGTCATCATGAAAAAGGATATTTCAAAGAAGGAAACACAAGATAAAGATAATAAAAAGGAATATTCCCCAAGGAAAGTTCTAGAAGTAAGAAAAGACGAAGCCATTAAAGAAGTAGAAAAGGTTCAGCTCCCCTTTAACTTTGAAAGTGAAATGGAAAAAATTAAGATTTTTGTACCTTTTAATGAGTTGATCAGAAATGTAGAATATAAAAATAAGAGTATGAAGATGCTTAGAATGGAACAAACATTGGATATCCTTAATGTGCAATATGATCACCCTGCTATTTTGTTTGGTCCCTGGGTTGAAGAAAGTTCTAACATATCATTCTTGCGTGCACTAAGCGAACTTATTCTTTGAGGACACTTGCATGCAAGTGATCTGGGTTATTATACTATTGGGCGTTTTGATTATGATTATGAGATATTGTGGATTTGATGATATGTTATTTTGTTGTATTTACATAGACATGTGTTATTGACTGGGTTCTCTGAGTGAGTAGGACTTTGGAAATTGAGGATGCAGAGGCATCGATGAAACCCCTTGGACTCTGGATTGAGTGAGGGAGTGGACTGTTAGGGTTTAAGTGTGGTTTATATGACATATGTACAAATGATTAGATGTTATGATGATTGATTATTATTGCTGATATGATTCGTTGATGGATGCATGCTCACGATAGCTTGTCGACCAGACTCACATATGGAGTAGAGGGGTCACTCATGACAACCAAAGACATCGAGGGAGAGGTGTGGCAGCAGCACTGCCACGTCCTACTAGCACTCAAGTCATGGCTCAAACTGCAGGTTAATGATTACCTAGTTCGAGAAGACCCATGATGTCATGAGGGTAGACTTTGAAAATCGCTGACGATGATTCTAAGGGGTGCACAATAAGGCAGGGGCCTTATTCCTTCGAGGCCATTAATCTCCCACAAGATCACCTATAGGAGTATTGACTATATCGGTTTGACGTCTACCAAATTCAGTCAAGAGGTGAGTGGCACCCTTAGAGAACATAGTGCGTCTTGAAGGGCACGTCGTGCAAAGAAAATTGAAAGGGGAAAGTGACACCCTTGGAGCACGTAGTGTGTCTTGAAGGGCACGTCACACAAAAAATATAGAAGGAGGCGAGTAGCACCCTTGGAGCACGTAGTGCATCTTGAAGGGCATGTTATCCCCGATATCTAGGGATAACTAGGAGATCATGTCTCAAGGCCCACAGGTCCTGGACATGGAGTACCGAGAGCAGGATTTACCTGAGCATGGCCCTGGAGGGCCCATCCTTCTTTTTCTTCACCAGACTTGTCCTGTCAGCAGCATCAGCTTCCATCACCATCGGCTTGGACTTGCATCAGAGGAGACTCTTGCTCCATGAGGTAATTGGTCCAAGGTATCATGGTATGTGTCATGTTTGATGATTATAACCTTCTTATATATGCATTAGGTTCCTTTCATTTTTGATAACTGCTTGGATCTTACACTAATCTACTTGACCATTATTAGGGGGATTAACGGGGTGACCTAGCAAGCTTGTATTGATGGGTTTTGGTTAGCCACTAGGGGGGATTTGCAGAGCCATCGTCTGCTCCCACCATTCTATCATTTTACATCCTATCTCCCACACATCCATCCCATTCCCCTAGTCCGGACATTAGGATGACCTTTGAGGGTTACACTTTTGCTTTTGATGGACAAGACATCACCTGAGGCAGCTGGACGTTGTCTGGAGCGTGTGACAATGTGCTGGGATCATTTGGCACGTGTGGCATCTTGGAGGAGCCCTATAAGGGCCAACATTTTGGTCTCTGGATGATGTGCTTGCGCAAAAAGGGCCAACGTCTCCCTCAGAAGGGCCCGACGTCCCCCTCTTTGCTCATATTGTGACATTTTTTAGCAGATTAATGTAAAAACAATGTAAAATTAAAAGTCAGCCTTGTCGACTGTTTTAATGATTTATTTTTAAAATTAAAGGTCATTTGGATGGTATAAATAGAGGACGTTGCCTCTCATTTTAAACATAACATAACTCACTCTCTTGTGAGAGATCACTTTTAGTCTTTTGTCTTTGTATTTTTTCTCTTGGAAGTGAGGCGCAACTCTTGTGGAGGATTCTTCTTGGCAATTTTATGGTGTTTCTCTCATTGGAAGGTTTACAACTAGGGTTTGATGAGCATTCTTCATGATTTGTAAGTGTATTTTTCAT
>ML777412.1:66952-110200 GCA_009831015.1 Picea engelmannii
CCAATGGATGAGGTGGAGAGAGCTCATAACATATCACCATACTTTCGTGGTAGAAATTGACATGTGAGTTTATATATGTGAAGTGTCAATGCTTCACTAGAGCACCACAAGAAATACGTCGTGCTCGCTCCATTGCGAACCTTCTCTCATATCAGGAGCTTCTCAGACTGCCCTCTTTTGTTTTCCTATCAATCCCTCTTGGGCAACATTTCCAAGAAGAGCGAAGATAGCTTTTCACACGGGAGTTGTAATTGTATATCGCCTTAATCATCAGGCAAACTTTGGTATATATACTTGCCCAGGAACATAACTTATGCGGTAGTATTCTATATCCTCTTAATCATTAGGAAGACTTGAGCATATATAGACTCACCTTGTCAATTTTTCAAGGAAGGAATTTGAGAAGCTGCAAAACAGGGCTAGACAAAGCTTTTAAAATCCAATATGATCTAAAAATAGGAAAATCCCATCATTTTTTTGCAATATCAATAGACATGGTTTTCAAATTTTTAGTAGATGCAAATACCACCGACTTATTCCATACAAGTGTGATGAAACCATGCTATTTTAATACCATTGTTTACTTTTTTTTTTTTTTCCAAAAAAAATTAACTCAAATTTATATTGCATATAAATTCATTTACAAAGGAGGACAGTAGTCTGTTTGATCAAATTGCACTGACAGTGCGGATCCAGACCAACAAATCACCGAAATTAAAAAGACATTCCATACTTGAGTGAGAGAGTATAAATACAAGAGGCCGATGTCTGCCTAGTCAAGATCATTTCCAGTGCTGGATTCAGTGCTTTAGATAGGGGCTTACAACATCATTCAAAAATATTTAAAGTGGTGATGGGACTCTCGATCCCTTTATCACAGTGATAGATCGAGAGCCTCCCAACCACCTCTGATAGGGCTCTCTTAGAGAGAACATCAGCAGCCCTATTATGGGTACGAGACACATGAAGAAAATTGATATTGGAGAAACGCTGTAAAAGATCTCTCGTTTTCTGCATCCAGCCTTCTAAATGTATGGAGTTGAGCTTGCTCTTGTTTGAGATCCAGTCTATTATCACTCTCGAGTCAACTTGGACGTGGAGGTCATCGATAGACCAAAGAGAAGCAAGAGTGAGCGTGGTCCATAAACCCAAAAGCTCAGCTTTTGTATTTGTACCAGAGACACAGTTGATGAACCAATTAGTGATTCTGGACTGGTGTGATTTGAAAAAACCTCCAGCTCCGCATCTGGAGCCATTTAACTGTGCTGCTCCGTCAAAAAATGCTAAAGAGTGTCCCTCGGCCATGTCAAAGGACATAGCGCGTTGTGGGTGAACTCTGATCGAGTTCGATTGCCAGTTGAACGAGGCCAGAATCTTGTAGAACACCCTTGGAAAAGAAGGCTTGGCATCCTCGAAAATCACTCTATTTCTCTCTAACCAGATCTACCAGCAGTAATGGACCACCAGGCAGGGCGGGCCCGAAATACTGGTGATCCAACGAGGGAAGCTTTCCATGATGGAGGAACCGCACTAGGATGACTGAAGAGAAAAGTGCCTTGTAGTTCAGAGCCAGACTGCTTTTGAAAATGTGCAATGCATCAGAAGATGAAGGAGGTCCTCAGGGGCAGATTTGCAAAGTAAGAAAATACTCGGCCCCACCCAACCGCGCCTTTGTAAAGATTCCCAGGTGAGAAGCTTGTCCTTACCTACCAACCAGGAGAATAATTTGAGTTTCAGTGGCAGCTGTAGCTTCCAAAGCTTGTTGGTCCATGGCAAACCCCGATCGGTGGAGAAGCGGTTTTGAAGGGCGAGATATATGTTTTTTGCAGTGATCGATCCCGATTCATCACCGCCGGCCCAAATCAAGACGTCCGGCTCGACCCTTAGGGAAATCCCAGCACTTTTAAGTGCTGTTGTAAAACGTATCCATTATGTTGTAAGAGGTTCGCTCAGAAAGAGATCACCAGTGGACAACCAAACATCTGGCAGCGGTGTCGCCCCTGTCAAAAGACTAACCTGATCAAGAGTTGTAATGTTTAAAGCCCGAAGATGGAGTCTCATTGATGTAGAAAGAAGCGAGCGTTCTCCCAGTCCAAGAATAAAATCTCTGCCCAGAAGGATATCTCGACCCTCCCCAGGCTTCCAGCGAAGCTAGTGAATAATTATTGGAGATGATTTCACCAGTCCCTTCCAAAATGTTGAGGCACTCGTGAGCTGTACAGTAGATTTTCGGAGCCAATGTAGGAGCGGTTTTGAATTAAAATACTTATCCATGATTATATTGTGCCAGATGCTGTCAATGGAGATAGCTCTCCAGAATGAGCTGGCCAAGAGAGCTACATTGAATGTGGTAAGGTCCTTGAGACCCCATCCCCCATCTCTTTTTGATCTTGAAACTGACTGCCAATTACAAAGATGTATTCTATTTGTGTCAGCGTTCCCTCCCCACAGAAAATTGAACGCCATTCTACGCAGTGAAGTGATAATCATTGAAGGAGCCCGCTCCAACATCATCCAATAGACAGCCATGCTCTGGAGGACAGATTGAACCAGGATAAGCCTTCCACCCAAAGACAACCACTTATTGCACCAGAAGTCGATTTTCTTTTTGAAGGAGGCCACCAACCAGCTCCAGTCACTTGAGGAAGAGGCTCCCATCTTCAGATGGAACCCCAAATAGTTGAAGCCTTCACTCAGATTCATAAAGTTGAGAGGAATAGTGGCTTTGAGTAGTTGCAGTTCAGAATCGGAAACACCCCAATAATGGACTGAAGACTTAGTGAGATTAATGGATAGACCCGAAACCAAACAGAATCTCTGAAGCACTTCAAGTATACAATGCCATTCCACAAGATCTGCTATGGACATAAGCAGAACATCATCGACGAACATCATATGGACCATCTTAATCAGTTTTGATACCTTAATGCCCAAAATTTTATGCTCGGAGAAGCTTCTTGAAAGAAGAATGTTGAGTCCTTCCATTATCAAGATGAAGAGATAAGGGGAGAGAGGACATCCCTGTCGGAGTCCTCTCTCGCTTTTGAAGAAAGTAGTAGGATCACCATTGATCAACACCGCAATGTTAGCACTAGTAACACAAGAAAGGGTCCAATTAATAAACTTTTCTCCAAAACCCACCGCGTGGAGGACAAGCCTCAAAAATTCCCAATCAATGTAGTCCAATGCTTTTTTGAGGTCCAACTTCATGATTAGTGCCTTTAGTTTTTTCTGTTTTATACTGTGTAAGCATTCGTGAGCAGCTCCAATGGCATCATGGATTCTTCTGCCCTTCAAGAATCCTAGTTGTTCCGCGGAGAGACTCCTACCGAGAATGGGTTTTAATCTGTTGGAGATTACCTTGGAGATAATCTTGTAAATGAGATTACAAAGCGAGATTGGACGGAAGTCGTTGAAAGAAATAGGACTGCTATCTTTCGGAATCAGGACCAGGAACGTTGAATTGATACCTTCAGCTATCTTCCCATTTAAGCGGGTGTCCTCCACCATTTGTAGGAGCTCCTCACCTACCAGATCAAAAAAGAAGCAAAAGAATTCTGAAGTCCAACCATCTGGTCCTGGGCTTCGTTCAGAATTGAAATGAATAAGTATATCTTTAATCTCAGCAATAGTGACAGGATTAAACAGAGCTTTAGCTTCATCACCGGAAACCAATCGGGGAAAGAGACCAGCTGTTGACCCTTTGTCCTGAAGATTGAGCGCACCTGTTGCTTTATACTGTTGAGAAAAATGTGAGACAGCTTCATTCTTTATAGCTACCTGTCCCCGAATCTCAGAACCACCATTTTTAATAGACCAAATCATCTTTTTGTGTCTGTTGTGACTTGCAACCTTATGGAAGTACTTGGAGTTTGAATCTCCGCTTTTTAGCCATGTTTCTCGGCTACGGAGCCGCCAAGAAAATTCCTCAGCCCTTAATAGGGCGTCCCTGTTGACCTCTAGTCGCTTTAACATATCCGATTCTTCCACCGACCAGGATATGTTATTATATCTATGAGTGAGTTTGGAAATCGCCGCCTCCAGCGTGAGCATGCGGCCCTGGTCTTCAATCTTCTTTAAATGGAACCAATGTTTAGTCTTATGCTTGAGTGCCTTTAGTTTCCCAACCAGCCGAGTCTGTGGATTTAAATCTGAATTGAAAAGAGGATCCGTCCAGGTCTCTTTGACCAACTCAACATAATCAGCCCTTGATAGCCAAGAATGATTAAATTTGAACAGGGAGGGAATGGGAAGCTCGGAAAGATTCAGCTGTAAAAGCACCGGTGCGTGGTCAGATATATAGGGGAACTCCACCCACGAAGAGGCATGTCCAATGGAGGCCAATAAATTAGCAGTCACAAAAAAGCGGTCAAGCCTTCTTGCAATGGCATTCGGACCAGACCTACCATTCCGCCAGGTAGGAGAGAGAACAGTCAGACGAATGTCCAGGAGATTATTGTTTGAAAAAATCTCTTTGAAATGGACTCCAGAAGGCTCCGGCAAATGTACATCTCCCCATGATTCATCTATCTCAAAGAAAAGATTCAGGTCACCTCCTATAATGAGATTAGTCAAAGAGAGGAGTCCACTATCCTCAAGTTGTGACCAAAAGGACGATTTTCCAGAACAGGGCACATATATGTTGAGTAGGGCGAACTCCAAGGTTGTATCTAAATAGAAGCCTCATAAAAATAAACCTCCACAAGACAGGGAAGGTTTTAGTGTAAAAAGACTGGGGTCCCAGGCCACCAACAAGCCTCTGGATGTACCAATGGAGCTTACCGCAGCTGAAAACCAGGAAGGTCGGAACTGATGAATAAATTCTCTAGCTTTGTGGTCTGCTGAGAGTGTCTCTTGTAGGAGGATGAGATCAGGCTTCGTACGCCCCAGCAATCTGCAGAAAGAGGCAGTCTTTAGGGTGCCTCCGATCCCTCTAATATTCAAAGAGAGCACGATCATTGCTTTGATCTTGCCAAGGCCTTCATTGCTCTAAGGGCCTTGCCATCCAGAGTGGGCAAGATTGTAACCGGTTGCTGAGAACTAAGAACTTCCTTCTTTTTCCTGGAACTCCGAGTTTGTAGTGGGGAAATCTCAGAAGCAATCCCTCGAGACCAAGGAAATGTCTTTGTATCCCCTTGTTTGGTGTTTGAAGTGCCAGCAACGGAAGGAGCCGAAATGATTTCTTTGCCTCGAAAAATAGGAAGGTGAGAGATGGAGTTCATGTATAAAGACGAGGGTGAAGTGGGCCTGAGAGTGTCCAGGAGAGCTTCCTCCTCCTCAATCGGCTGACTAATACCAGGGAGCTCTTGTGAGACAGAGTGTGTGAATTTTTTGCGTAAGTTTATTATTATTCTCAATAAAATTCAGAATTTACAAATACCACTCAAAGCTTATGCTTGAGCTTATTTTTTTTCTCCAGAAAAATTCATTGTGGAGATGACTCTTTTAAAAAGAGCAGTGAGCAGTGGGTTGTTGCGGTTGCAGGTATTTCTTATCCAGGAACGAAGCTTTTGTTAGGTCTCCTTAGCACTATTAAGCACTAGTTCCCTTAAACATCAACATGTTGAGCTTAAAACTATTTAAAATTGTTTGGATTGAATGTGGTAACTAGGAAAACATAAAAAAATGTGTAAATATCGTTTCAGTCAAATATTTAGAAAAGATAATTAAAACAATATTTAAAAACCAACTTCAAACATTTACATAAAATTTAACTTTAAGGGAAATCAAATTCTAAATAAATTTCTTTATTAATTACTAAGTGTAGGTTTAATCAACCACTTTTAATTCTTGATTATGCCTTTTGACAACTCACAATTTCGCTTCATTAATCACTACCCCTAGGTTCACGAATTCATAACCACATCTTCACGAATTAAGATAGAGTTTGTAACAAATCAAAACACAATTAATAACAAATGTTGCACAAAGGAGAAAATGGACTAGAAATTTAGGAAAAATTCATCATGGCCACCCTCCACGCTTAGGCCACCAAGAAAATCAGTTGGTATTCATGGCTTCTCTTGATGTTTTGGTAGTTGCTAACCTTCAGTATAACCTTTTTACTTAGAGTAGAATATTCTGGAAGCAAGAGAATCATTAAAGAGATGTGGAATTATCCTATAAGAGAAGTCGGTTGAAGGAGAATAATAATAAAGAAATAGAAGACCCCAAAAAGACAAGTCAACCCCACCTCGAAAAGTTACTCAACTAGTGTGCAAGTCTAAGGAGCAACAACATAAGGAGGCAAAATTATGGAGAGAGTAGTGAAGCAATTATGGTGGAGTATTCTCAACATTCCTGGTATCTCTCTTGTGTGCTTCTCTTGGTAAAGGTACACTTATATTAGTAGAGGTATGTTCTCTTGGTATTGTATTGCTTCTACAACGGTGGTGTTTCTGGTTAGGGTTTATATATTGGTTCTAGAGTCCACTTACTGAAATTATTCTATCTAAGAAAAGGTTATTTTTCTTAGGGGTTGCATGAGTAAGTGCCTATGGTTGGGTGACAATGTTGTGATATTGTCTATGGTTAAATGAGCATATCAAAATTTTAACATGGTATCAGAGTTGGTTTCCTTCATAATAGTCAAACCATTGGAGGTAAGATCGTCAGTTTCCCACATTGTCAAGCACATTGAGCAATTACATAACCCACCTACATGGTCTCCTAAGGGGGGACCATATTTTCCCCGTATCAGATCTACAAAATTAGGAAGTTGAAAAATTAGGGTTTCCTCACAAAACCCTAGGTCAAGGCGTCTACCATATAAAGGCTAGGGAAAAATGACTATCAGTGCTAATATTGATGAGAATCTTGAGGGTGTTGACAACTTCCAAGCATGGAAATATAGATTGATGCTCATCCTAGAGGAAAATGATCTAGAAGGATTCATTGAAGAAGAAGTTCTAGAGACAGAGGGAGATGAGGCTAAGGCAAAGTATAAGAAGAATTTTGTGAAGGCAAAGATGATCATTGAAGATTATATCAAGGATCACTTTATCCCCCATGTATCATCATTAAAGACCCCAAAAAAAATGTCCAATGCCTTATCTCGATTATATGAAGGAAAAAATATCAATGAAAAGATGACCTTGAGGACTCAAATCAAGAATGTGAAGATGCAAAATTGAGAAACCATTCAATCCTACTTCACAAGGGTGTCTCAAATCAAAGAACAAATTGAAGTCATTGGAAACACAATTGAAGAAGATGACATAGTAATGACTACATTGATTGGTCTCCCAAAGTCTTGGGAATCATTTATTCAAGTAATCTATTTGAGAAGAAAGCTAACAATGTTCAATAGGATATGGGAAGATTGTACTCAAGAAGAAGAAAATTTGGGCAATGATGATCAAGCACTAGCGGTACATGCAATAAAAGGAATGATAAGGAAAGAGGATCAACCCGCCAAGAATTTTCAGAAGTTACAAAAGTCTCAAAAGACTCGAAAATATTAGTCAAGCTATAAATGCTTCTCCTACCAGAATATGGGACACATTCCAAGAAATTGTCCTCTCATGAAAGAGTAGAACAAAAAAGGACAAAATAAAAGACATCATGCTCATGGTGCAAAAGATGATGAACCTTCCCAAAAGAAAATAAAATATTATGATTCAAGTGAAGAACATGTACTAATATCATCTTTCAAAGGAACAATCACTCATAAAAGTGACACATGTCTTGTTGATACTGGTGCTTCTAAGCACATGACCAGTTACAAGGATTCTCTCTCAAATCTAGTTTAGAAGGATTTACCTCTTAAGGTGAAGCTCAATGATGACTATCATATTCTTATTGGAGTAGGAGAAACCTCCTACAAGTTGGATTCCGAAAAACCCTTCAAGATAAAATATGTCTTGTATGTACCCGGTTTAAATAAGAATCTCATTTCTATCTCATCATTAGAAGTGAAAGGATTCATAGTTACTTCTATATGGTGAAGTTCTTATGTGGCCAAGAGAAAAGTCTCTTGATGATGCCATTGTGATTGGTGTCCAAGAAGGAGGTAAATATAAATTAAAGGGACACTCAAATTCAACATTAGTACACAACACGATAAATCCAAGTGAGATATGGCATATAAGGTTTTCTCATCTACATTACAAAGAATTACCAATTATAAAAAAGATGGTAAATGGTTTTCTAGAGATTCAATTGGATCATGAAGGTACATGAAAATGATGTACATAAGCCAAAAACATAAAGATTTTGTTTCCAAGTAGTGACAGCAAAGCCAAAGGAGTTTTGGGCATTTTTCATTCAGACATGTGTAGACCAATGTCAACTACTTCACTTAGCGGGTATGAATATTATGTTTCATTATTTGATTTTTTTCATGTAATACTTGGATTTATTTCTTGAAAACAAAAAGTGAAGTATTTAACAAGTTCAAGGAATTCAAATCCCTTGTAGAAATCTCTTTGAAAATAAGATAAAGACTCTGAGATCAGATAATGGAGGAGAGATCACCTCAAATGAATTCAAATAATTCTATAGAGATGTTGGGATTAAGAGGGAACACACTACTCCCTACAATCATCAATAGAATGGGGTAGCAGAAAGGAAGAACCAAACAATAATGGAAGAAATAAAGGCTATGATTCATTATCAATACTTACCTATGCATCTATGGGAAGAAGCAGCCAAGACTTTGGTATATGTGTAGAATATAAGTCCTCACCATGTACTTGGGAACAAGACACCATAAGACATGTTTACAACAAAAAAACCAGAGTTCAACCAACTGTGGATATTTGGTTGTACAATGTATGTGCATATTCCTAAGGATAAGAGATCAAAGTTGGATACTTCAGGGAATAAGGGTGTATTTTTGGATATAGTGAGACATCGAAGGAGTATAGAGTCTACATCCCTGGTTGAAGATAAATATAGATTAGTAGAGATGTTACCTTTGATGAGGATGAAAACTTCAACAGATCAAGGAAACATCATACAAATGAGATCCGTGATGAGGAGACCAAATATCCTAGAGTTACAGATATAGTTGTCGGTAATGATGTTGGGCCAGAAGGGCATGGTCCAAAGGACCATGACATGGAAGAACCAAAAATACCTTTAGAAACAAATATAACGAAAAGAATAGTAGCTTGGGCTCATGAAATTATTCAGCATGACGAGAAGTATGGTGCTCAAGATGGATACTTTAGAGAAAGCAATAGTCCTTGACCATATTCTAGTTACGTAGAATTGTTATGTGATTTCATTGATGTTGAGCCTACCTATTATGAAGAGGTTGCAGAGAAGAAAGTATGGAAGTATTCCATGATCGAGGAATACCAATCCATCATTAAGAATAATGTTTGGGATGTGGTTCTGAGACCGAAATAGAAATCAATTGTGAGTTCCAAATGGATCTACAAGATGAAATATTTAGCAGATGGAAGTATCGAAAAATACAAGGAAAGATTCATGTCTGGTGGTTTCTCCAAGAAAGAAGGAATATATTATAAGGATAAATTTTATCCTTTGGTGAGATACAATTTGATTAGAGATATACTTGCGATAGTTGTAGTAATGAAATGGAAGGTACATCACATGGACGTAAAAACTTCCTTCCTAAATGGTGTAGTGGAGGAGGAAGTGTACATGGATCAACCACAAGGATTCAAGACACATGATAGGAAAACACATGTTTGCAGATTGAATTAATCCTTGTATGGATTGAAACAAGCACCCAGGGCATGGTATGGTAGAATTGAAATATTTTTGATGAGATTGGGATTAGCCAAGAGTAATGCAGATCCCAACCTTTACTACAAGGTTGAAGATAGTGGACCAATGATATTATTGTTATACGTGGATGACCTATTTATAAAAGGGGTTGAGAAGCTCATCATTGAGTGCAAGATAAATATTGCATCATATTTCGAGATGAAAGACATGGGTATGATGCATTATTTCTTGGGTCTAGAGGTGTGGCAAAAATCAAACGATATTTTCCTATGCCAAGGAAAATATGCAATAGAGATCCTGAAATTATTTGAAATGATGGATTGTAAATCCATGTCCACACCGATGGTGACGAACCTAAAGTTATTGAGTGATACTTCTTCAAACATAGTGGATGTCACCTTGTACATGCGAATGATTGGTTCATTGATGCATTTGACAAAGACTAGGCCATATATATGCTTTGCGGTGAACACTTTGAGTCAGTATATGGTTGAACCAAGACGTGTTCACTTGATTGTGGAAAATCATGTGTTAAGGTACCTGAAGGGTACGATATACTTTGAACTATGATTTGTTTCGGATCATAAAATAATACTGCAAGGCTATACTGATTCAGATTGCGATTGTATTTTCACAAATAGGAAGAGTACATTAGGATGTTTCTTCAGTATGGGGTCAACTATGATTTTTTGGCTCAACAAGAAGCATACTAGTGTGGCACTCAATATGAATGAGGAAGAATACATAGCAACATGCTCAAATACTAGCGAAGTTGCGTGGCTTCAAAAATTGTTTGCAGGGTTGTTTGATCTCGAGTTAGAGGTGACTTATATTTTTTGTTAAAAATAGAGTTGTATAAAGTTATGTGAGAACCCTATATTTCATAACAAGTAAAATAACATCGAGATCAAGTACCATTATATCCAAAATCTCATGAAAAAGGGAGTTGTGAAGCTCTGATATATTGGCATAACGCGTAGATAGTAGATGTGCTGACCAAGCCTCTAGCAAGGGTAAAGTTTGAATACTTAGGGGAAAATCTTGGCGTGGTCCATAAGGACATCTCTCATAAGAGGGAGTGATGAGTCACATATGTGATTCTTGGGGTAATACATTACAGAGTGTGCTAGCAACGGGTGGTCATTTATAGGCATGATAGTTTCCCATACTCCATTTGGATTGGGTAGTAGCATAGTTCTATGTGTGAACTGGCTCAGAATGAATAGTTGCTTAGACTTCATTTGGATTGGGTAGTAATGTTCATTATGAACTATCTCAACTGGATATTCATCTAGACTTTGTTTAGATTGGGTAGCAACGTATTTCTGTGTCTGAAATGGATTAGACCGAATAGTTTCCCAGACTCCATTTGGATTGGGTAGTAGCGCAGTTCAGTGTGAAATGACTCAACTATATATTTTCCTAAACTCTGTGTGGATTGGGTAGTAGTGTATTTCTATGTGAGCTGGATAGATGAAGTGTTGTAATGAAATAAGGTCTGAAAGAATGATGAGACTCATAAGGTCTGAGAGGACGATGAGGTTGTGCCCACTAGATAGATGCTACATGTGTTGATGAGGCCGTAGATGCATGACTATGACATGAACATCAGATAGTGTATGTGTGACTATGACATAGCATGTGTGCCTATGATGGTGATACTTGTGACACCATCTGTTTTGATCATGAGATAACTTGTGTTCCTATAGTGATGCTACCTGTAGACTGGTCTACAAAACTATGTGATTATTTTCCATACCATGTGAGATGGATGGATGCGATTGAGACCATTACATGAACAACATCATAGATAATACCTCCCTAGCTAAGAGGAAGTGTTGATGTTTTGGTAGCTGTGAGAGGTATTAACCTCTAGTATAACCTTTGTACTTAGATTCTAATATTATGGAATCAAGAGAAGGATTAAACCAATGTGGAATTACGCCAAGGAGAATAATAATAAAGAAATAGAATGCCCCAGAAAGAGAAGTCAACCCCAGCTAGAAAATTCACTTGGACAGGCTTGTATAAATAAGAAGGAGCCCTATTTCACTTGGACACACTCACTCTCTCATTTAGTGTGCAAGTCTAAGGTGTAGGAGTTACAGCAGAAGGAGGCACAAGTTGGAGAGACTAGTGCAATAGTGGTGGTGGAGTATTCTCATTTGTTTTGGTATCTCTCTTGTCTTCTTATATTGGTAAAGGTACACTTCTATTTGTAGAGGTATGTTATCTTGGTATTGTATTGTTGTTGAAATAAAGGTATTTTTTGTTAGGCTTTATCTATTGGCTCTAGAATGGACTTTCTAGAATTATTCTATCTAATAAAAGGTTACTGTGCTCGGGGGTGGCATGAGTAAGTGCCTATGGTTGGGTTAAAATGTTGTGATATTTTCTATGCTTAAATGAGCATATCAAAATTTTAATAGATTCTTCTAGGCTAAGTCGTGTTTATGTGTAGTGTCATGCTTGAATGATGTTGCATTCACATAAGCTTGTGCAAGCATCAATATTATTTCCCAAGGTATGTCTTTAGCATTACATCACTAGGTCATTTCATGTCGAACTTCTATCAAATATATTGATTATCATGTGATCGACATTATTTTTTTTCGCAGATCCGAATAATAATCAATGTTGAATTCGATTACGAGCCAAAGTCCAAAACCTCTAGTGGGATGGTTCCATGTTTTGTAGATAAATCAAGTGATAATCTTATGTTTTGCAGATAAATCATTTCATTAGGGAGTAAGCCCTACACATAGAAAGTGGAAGTCGGAGAATTCTGAGATCTACATCTTGCTACCTCAAAATTATGACACATATACAAGTTGTATGGTGGGTTATAGAAAAAATTAGACACACTACAATATCAAATCAAATTTAAGAACAACCTGAGTTGCAACATCTGAAGAGGCTCGCATGTATTGAGATTGACATCAAACAAAATATGTTAAGTACACCAAATCTTTAGAA
The DNA here is from genome assembly GCA_009831015.1 of Picea engelmannii. Lineage (NCBI taxonomy): Eukaryota > Viridiplantae > Streptophyta > Pinopsida > Pinales > Pinaceae > Picea > Picea engelmannii. Next base: position 79,628 of record ML777412.1, read on the forward strand.
AAGATAATTAAAACAAATATAATCAACTATATATAAAACATTAGAATTTAAATGTAGACTAAAATAGTGTTTATAATCAAGTAATTCAACCATAACACTCTCTATATTCCTTTGACTAACATCTTGTTTAAAATCAAGTAATTCAAACATAACACTCTTTGCATCCCTTTGACTAACAACTTTAGATCGAGTTATTTGGGGTTTTTTTTGTCTTGACATTAGTTATTACTTCCCTTCTCCTTGTTGATATTTTAATATTGAAAGGAGACCATTATAATTATCCACAGTGCTAAGGCTTGGCTATGAAAATTGTGAAGGAAATTTAGTCTAGATATGCAATCCAACAAAACCCCTCTTTGAAAAATTTATAAACAACTCATTCTCCATCAAAAGAATCTAAAAAGTCATTGATGGAGAGAGTGTTCAAAATTAAACAAATATGGGATCTTGCCGAACCCCCTTGTAAAATAAAAAAAATATGATATCATTTCTATGGATCAAAGAACGAGGATATCATTGGTATTGTTGATTCTGAGACAAAATATTATATGTTTTGATTATTCACAGGATTCAGAGAAGCATCTAGATGCCTAAAATTGAAACTACAATGTAATGGATGTTGTAATTTTCAACTCTCTCATTGCGGCTGACTGGATGGAATATAGTATCTATGCTCAAGCTACTATGAAAATATATTTATGTTTCTTTATGGTTTCGAAATTCACCTAGAATTTGTTATAAAAATATGAAAACAAAGAAAGAGAACAAAATGGTTTGCAAGGAGACTGCACAAAATATTGCATATAGTATGTGGCTAGATGCCATATCACCTAGACAATAGTAGTGATTCTAGATGCCATGTCACCTAGACAATAGTAGTGATGGTAATGGGTGGCCTCTTTTCCTGTTAAAATATACCAAAATCCCACTGCCTAGAGGTTTTAACTCTATGCAAATTACAAAAAGTATAATTGCATTGTTCTTGCTAGGGTTATCCATGATTAAACAAACTATCTATTGCACTAGAGAAAAAAAAAGTGTATATGGTTTCTATCTATGCTTCTAGTTCAATTCAAATAAGCTCCAACATATGAATTCACTTCTGAATTTATGCTATCTTTTTGGTTATCTTGAGTCACCTTGAAATTGTTTTCTTCACCTAAAGAATGAAGCTGACAGCCATAAAGAGTTCTCACCTGAAGATTGATGTTGAGGATAGCCATAAATAAATCTGCCATCTTCTAACAACCACATACTATGGCCTACAACAGCTTGACCCACCCTATGAGCCTTGTAAGCCCTCACCATCAAATGCCATTGTCATTGGCATTATGGAATCAATTTGCCCTTAAGAAATTCAACCTCTATAGATGCATGTGCTCTCACAGGCTCAGAGATAGAGAAATTTAATCGTGACCCTTTTATCCTGTGAGAAAATGAAAGGAAAATTAATAGGAAATAAGATGCGACTCCAATCATGTTTGGTTTGGACCTAGAAATTTCCCTTTCAATTCTCGGCTCATCCATATTATGAAGGGACTAAGGGATGTGCACAGTATACTCTGCGCAACATAGTTTAAAATAATGCACACCAAACAGGCTATGGGACAGAGTTCTCAAGATCACTACGCAATGCACAAACTGCTCAGATTGTTGTGCGTTGTGAAAACACACACTAAATAAAATGATTTACGAATGCCAAATAAAATAGTGAAATAACTCAGAAACTTGTGAAAACACAAAATACTTGATATTAATGAACTTCGACGCAGTGCGCTCAGATTACAGAATACAATGACAAAATGAGCTTTGTCTCTGATACTTCTTCTTTCAACTCTTCAGTTGTTGTTGATTCTCTCTCTCTCTCTGCTTCTTCTCTGTGCATGAACTGCTTGTCTTCAGTATCTACTATGCATCCCTCTCTCTCCCTCTCTAACTGAAAAATGAATCAGACTAATATAGACTTCCTACAGAAGATAAGAAAGACACAACATTAAACACTACCATAATTACGACTCACTCTTCAACCACTTAATTTAATTTAGGAAGATAGAATTTGTCTTCAGTTATAGTTCTCTTGGTTGTCGACTAACTTTTGAGTAAATGTGCGACTTTGCACTATCAGACTTGTCAAACTTTTTGACTGACATTTCGGCTACTGACAAATTTGACTAACAAACAAATCGACAGAGATGTGAAGATCTCATCGACTTGTAATTACAACTTCTAACACTCCCCCTTAATTATAAGTTGAAGGGATTATAAAAGAAAATTACATCAAAAATTTGAGTTTTCATTTTACTGTCACTCATATGTTATTGCACGGACTCCTAGACTATTGTGCAAATGCTAAAATGCATTTGTTTCTAAAGCCTTTGTAAAAATGTCTGCAATTTGTTCTTTGGACCAACAAAATTCTAAGCAGATCTCTTTTTTATTCACCAATTCTCTGATGAAATGATACCTTGTATCAATGTGCTTGGTTTTCTTGTGAAACACGTGATTATTTGATAACATGCTGGATGAATTGTTGTCACAGAAATCTGTAGTTGGTTCTTGTTGTTCCTTCAACAAATATTTCAACATCCTTCTGATCCATACTAGTTGACAAGTTGCGCTTGTGGCTGCAACATACTCTTCTTCTGCTGAAGAAAGTGTCACTATAGGTTTCTTCCTTCATGCCCATGATAACATACCTATTCCAAAATGACATGTTTACCCAGAGGCACTTTTCCTGTCATCAATATTGCCTCCACAATCACTGTCAGTGTATCCAATGAGTTTGAAATCTTCTGAAGTAGAGTACTTTATGCCAAAATCTTTTGTTCCATTCACATATCTCAGGATTCTCATTCCTGCTTTCCAATGTGATTCTTTTGGAGTTTCATGAACCTTGAGATTAGGCTCACTCCATACATAATATCAGGTCTTGTCATTTTTAGATACATAAGACTACCTACCAGTCTTTTAAATAGTGTGGGATCCACTTTGGACCCTTTATCTTCCTTGCTTAACTTTAATCTTGTTATGACAGGTGTTGGTGCTGCTTTTGAATTTACCATATTGAATCTCTTCAATATTTCATGTGCATACTTGAACTGTGAGCTAAATATACTAGTTTTGGATTGGTGCACTTCTATTCCCAGAAAATATCTCAAAAGACCCAAATCAGTCATTTCAAATTCAGCCTTCATGACTAACTTTAACTCTTCTACGCCAAAATTAGTTGTGAATATCAAATCATCCACATATAAACAAAAAATTAACACATTACCTTGTTGATTTGATTTGATATACAATGTTGGTTCATTTTCACTTCTCTGAAATCCATTCTGTGTGATATAGGAATCTATGTGACTGTACCAAGCTCTCAGAGATTTCTTTAATCCATACAGTGCTTTGTTTAATATCTATACTTTATTTTCTTGTCCTGGAAACTCATACACTTCTGGTTGTTCTACACATACTTCTTCTTCTAAGTTTCCATTAAATAATGCTCACTTTACATCCATCTGATCAATTGGCTATTCGTACTATGCAACAATTGCTAACACTATTCTGACTGTGTCCATGCGCACAACTGGTGCAAATGTTTCAATGTAATCAATTCTAGGTTTTTGTGTAAAGCCTCTGGCAACTAATCTTTCCTTGTACTTCTGTACTTTTCCTTCTGCATCTTGCTTAGTTTTATAAATCCACTTGACACTTATGACATCCTTATCATTAGGTACATCTACCAATTTCCACGTTTGATTACTCTCTATGCATCTGATTTCTTCATCCATGGATTATGCCCAAACATCCTCTTTGACAACTTCTTCAAAAGTTAATGGATCATCTATTTGTGAAAACAGATCAAAAACTGAAAATGAATTTGTTGTGTCTTCATTATAGATGTTGCACAGACTTATTGTCTTTATTGGTAATAGACTTGCTAATGTTGGATCTGGAGATGTAGAGATACTTAGACTGCTTGTTGGTGTTTGTTGCGCTCTAGGAGTAGACTGCGCACTTGCTATTCTTATTGGAGTATTCTACGCGGTAATTTGCATTGCAATGTCAGGCATAGATGGAATTGCGCATTTTCCTGTACATGGTGTTTTCACCACTTCTTATTTTGTATCATCATGCTCCATTGCATCAATTATTTTCACTATATTTTCTATGGTTCCATCCCATGCTCCATTCTCTACGAATTGGACGTCACGACTTATTATGAATTTTCTTGCGACATGATCATACAACTTGTGTCCTTTTGTCTCTTCAGAATACCCAACAAATATGCATTTTTTTCCTTTGTTGTCCAACTTCCTTCTCAGTTCATTTGGAACATGTGTGTATGCAATGCAACCAAAAACTCTTAAGTGCACCACATTATTCTTTGATACTATCCATGCTCCCTAAGGAATTCTATTCTTCACCCTCTTTGTCGGACATCCTTTCAATATGTATATTGCAGTTGCTATTACCTCACCCCAATACTCATTTGAAAAATGGTTGGCTATCAACATATTGCACGCAATTTCCATGATGGTTATGTTCTTTCTCTCTGTGACACCATTCTGTTGTGGTGTGTATTGCGCAGTAAATTGTTTATAGATGCCATGATCTTTACAAAAGTTCTGAAATTCTCTTGACATGTATTCTCCTCCTCTGTCCATTTTTACACACTTGTGTAATAACCACTATGTTTCTCCACAAGTGATTTAAACTACTGAAAACAAACCAATGAGTCAGATTTATGATTTAGAAAATAAATCCATGTCTTTCTTGAGAAATCATCAATTAATGTTAGAAAATAAATAATGCCTCCTATAGACGAAGTTTGCATTGGTCCATAAATGTCAGAATGCATTATTTCTAGTGGATATTTTTCTCTGTAAGACTTGCCAACTAGAAATGATTCTCTGTGTTTCTTGCCAAGTATGCAACCTTCACATATCCTTTATGATTTTTCAATCAATGGTAAGCCTTTTACCATATCCTTTGTGTGTAGTAGTTTCAAACCTCCAAAGTTCAAATGTCCAAATCTAAAATTCCGTAGTGAGGAGTCATCCTGTGTTTCAGATTGGAATGTTGCCTTCATTTCTATGCCATTTTCTCCTTTCTTGATACTGCACGTACTATTTTCTTCATTAGTATGACACACACCTTCTGCTGTAAATGCAGTGTCTAAATGAACACATTTTATTTTATCAACAGTGTGTGTTGTATCCTTCTTCTTGACTGGCTTTAATGTGAATGGGAACATTTTGTTACTTGTCATCTGGATTTTTGCAATAAGTAAATTGCTTGGGCTTTTATCCATAATCACACAGTGATTATCTTCCATGTAGATTTTGTATCCTTTTTGTAACAGTTGTCCTGTACTCATCAGATTATGCTTCAGACCAAAAACATAATATACATCAGACATAACTCTCTCTTCTCCTTGTCTGGTTAAAATGTTTATACTGCCTTTGCCTAATACAGTGACTTGGATATCTCTTCCAAGTGTAACCTTGGTCTGGACTGACTCATCCAAACTAGAAAACAATTCTATGTTTCCTGTCATATGATTACTGCAGCCTGAATCTAAATCCCATATGTCATAAGGAATTGCTTGAGAAACATTGCATTCAACTAGTGATACTATATTGGGCATTTCTTTTGCGCTAGGCACGGCTACAATACGCACCATAAACATAGATCGAGTTTGGTTATTTGTGTTGTGTGACTGATCTTGACTTTGCTTGTTCTGATTATACTGTCTCTTTCTACACTCATATGCATATTGTCCATACTTTTTACAGTAATGACATTGAATCTTTGATTTGTCAGTTTTTTGACAAGTTGACTCGCTGGTACTGGGATTTTGACCTCTTCCACCAGTATTTCTAGGATTGCGACTGCATCCACTTCTGTCGAAACTTCTTCCACTTCCTCTAGAGTTACCTCTCCCCCTTCCTCTTCCACGACTTATAGATGACTATGTGGAAAAGACATTTTCTAATGACATATTTGACTTGTTCAATCTATGTTCATGATTCACGAGGGAAGCTTGCAGTTCATCTAGACTGAACTGACTCAGATCTTTTCCTTATTCTAGAGTTACAACTAAAGTATCAAATTTAGGAGGAAGACTTTTAAGCACTTCTCGATAACTTTTTTGTCATCTATGGTTTCACCATGAGACTTAATATGATTTATCTGTCCAATGACGTGTGTGTATAAAGAATCTACTGTGTCTGAATCTTTCATTGACATAGTTTCAAAATATCTTCTAAGAATATGAAGTTTTGCATTCTTTACTTTGTCCATACCTTGATAAGCAATTTTTAATATGTCTCACGCTTCCTTGGATTTCTTTGCTGATGCAACTCTTGGAAGTATGCTCTCATGCATGGCTTGATGTATATAAAACAACGCCTTTGCATCCTTCTTTATTTGATCTTTGAAGATATCTTTCTCAGCTTGTGTGAGGGCATTATATGTTTCTTGATCTACTGGTTCTACATATCCTTTTTCGACTATCTCCCATACATCTTGACCTCGGAACAAATCTTTCATGGTCAAGGACCACATCTCATAATTCTTTCCCATAAAAGTGGGAGGTTGCATATTTGAGGTAGAAGCCATTTTTCACTTTCAACTGAGTTTTTTCTCTGCCAAATTCGTTCTGGTAGAACCTGCTCTGATACCAATTTGAAGGGACAACGGGATGCGTGCAGTGTACTTTGCACAATGAAGTTTAAAATATTGCACACCAAACAAACTACATGATAGAGTTCTCAAGATCATTGCGCAGTGCATAGATTGCTCTGATTGTTGCACGTTGTGAATACACACACTAAATAAAATGATTTACGAATGAGGAATAAAACAGTGAAATAACTCAGAAACTTGTCAAAACACAAAATACTTGATATTAATGAACTTCGATGCAGTGCGCTCGGATTACAGAATACTTGATATTAATGAACTTCGATGCGGTGCGCTCGGATTGCATAGATTGCTCTGATTGGTTCTCTCTCTCTCTCTCTTTCTCTGTGCATGAACTGCTTCTCTTCAGTATCTACTATGCATCCCTCTCTCTCTCTAACTGAAAAATGAATCAAACTAATATAGACTTCCTACAGAAGCTAAGACGGACTCAACATTAAACACTACCATAATTACGACTAACTCTTCAACCACTTAATTTGATTCGGAAAGATAGAATTCCTCTTCATTTATAGTTCTCCTTCTTGCACTACCAGACTTGTCAGACTTTCTCAATTGTAATTACAATTTCCAACATATTCCACTGGATTTCCCATCAAATATCCAGTTCTTCTAAGAGGATCCAGGTTTTTCTAGTTTAATATTTTTTTCGTGGGGTTTCCTAATTTACTGAAAATGGAGGTCTGGGCTAATTTGGAGTAGATAATGGTTGTCGTGATATTCATACAGACCATACCCAAGGAATATCTTCGCCCAAGTTCTACTATTTTTTTTCAAAATCGCTGCGTAGTCTCACAGGGATAGTGTCTTCTCACATCTCAGTGGTCATAGAGGAGATCGATGGGATGAAGGTGAGCGAAGTTTACGAGGCAGTGCAGATTTACCTGAGCATAAGGTCGTCCTCGGCTGCAAAGAGATTAAAACTGAAGAAGCCTAAGAATAACAAGGAGTTTACCTTAAACATGGACAAAAACGAGCAGATCGCAGAGGAATATGAGGGGATCAAAGTGTGGTGGGTTTTCCATAGCCGTGAGCGCAAACAACCGATCATGTTCTCCTCTGAGGAGAAACATGATCATTGGTTTTATGGACAACACCTCTGAGGAGAAACGATGTTACGGATTAACATTTCACAAGAAACATAAGAACGTGATGTTCTATCACTATCGCCCCCAAGTCATGGCCGAACCAAAGACGGTGGAGATTAGAAGCCACTACCAGAAGATTTACACCAATAAATCCAATTCTAGGGACTTTGAATACCGGAATATGGTGTGGACGCCCGTTGTATTCGATCATCCGACGACTTTCGGTACTCTGGCTCTGGAACCAGAGATGAAGCAGGATATCATGGACGACCTCCAAAGGTATTGACTTGTCTCTCGATCATTCCGACCGCAAGAAGAAGAAGCAGCCACAGAAATACGGCGAGGAGGACGAGAAGCCATCCGAACCCGGTAAATCTAATGAAAGCGAAGTGAACCAGGACAACAAAGTGACTCTCTCCGGGGTTCCGAACTTATCGGACGAGCTGTGGTCGTGTTGCGGAAGCTAGGGATTGTTAGTGTTCACCCCCAACCACATCGATAGGATCAACGCATGGTCGGATGGATAAACACATTGTTCTCTCCTTCTTGCCCACAATTACCTCTCCATTCAAGACGACGAGTTGTTTCCTCACATCCAAGATTTGATGGAGGCTTCTTAGATGACTCCTGCGAATGTAACTGAACATCTCATGAAGATGGCTTATCATCCCATCCCTGCCCTCAAAAACATAATTCAAGCTCAAAGAATAGGTAGTGCCGTTTTGAAGGGAGCTCAAATCCATCCTTCTTCCACTCATCTCTTCACACCACTGGGATGCCTTGCTCTTCACTGTTAGGCATAACAAATATAATAGAGATAGATTACATATGTATCAAATCAAGAATAACAAACACACAATTTGACATAGTGATTTATATAAAAATTCAAAGGGAAAAAATCACGGGTAATGATTATTTGTTTTCCTCTATTCAAAGGAGAATTACAGTAATCAACTCAGTCATACAACCATCCTCTCCTCACACAATGTACTAGCTTGCACTCTTAGAGTACATTGTAGTCACATTGTCAATCTCTATAAGTATGCTAGTATATATAACATCTATCACTTACACAAACTGATCATAAGAGATAAAAATTCAAAGGAAAAAAATCACGAGTAATGATTATTTGTGTTCCTCTATTCAAAGGAGAATTACAGTAGTCAACTCAGTCATACAACCATCCTCTCGTCACACAATGTACTAACTTGCACTCTTAGTGTACATTGTAGTCACATTGTCAACCTCTATAAGTATGCTAGTATATATAACATCTATCACTCAATTACACAAACTGATAATAAGAGATAAAAGAGTGCCTATACATAGTGAGGAAGATTGCTATCTATGTAATGGAAAAATGAAAAAAAGATGATCTACGCAATGGGTAGAGTAGAACCAAAGAAATGGGTAGAGTAGAACCAAAGAAAGGAAAATGAGAGAAAGGCTATCTACTTAATGAGCAGAGTAAAACCAGGGAAAGAAAAATGAGAGAAAGGTGATCTACGCAATGGGCAGAGAAGAACCAGGGAAAGGAAAATGAGAGAAAGGTGATCTACGCAATGGGCAGAGAAGAACTAGGGAAAGGAAGGGATGTTGGGAGTGAACGCATGTATGTAGGAATATCTTTTTTTACTGTGAACAACTCAAAACCTGTCAACCGGTTAAACTGGTTTTTAAAACCACTGTTAACCTCTCTAGCTGTCAAATAGTATAAAGTTGTTATATTTTTATTTTACTGTAYGACATTTCCCGGGATATATGTTTCCACCTYCGTTTTAATTGGTTCATGSCCATCGAATCCATTAGATGACCATGGATCCSATCCARCCCATCCACCTCTTGTCTAAGTCCTCGTTTAGGAGCGCCATCCCATTGYCTGTCCTTCCAACAATGGGTTCATCGAAATCCATATTTATCGTATGGAATATGTTTTAATCACGTGAGTGAGCCGACAGAACAAGAATGCTTGGAAGTCTACAGACGAAAAGTAGATCAATCTCGAGCACGAGCTCAGCTCCACCAGGCCATTGCCAGTTGCAAAGAAGAGCTTGCTTCCATTTATTATGCCCTCGGAGTTTGCGCTGCCATGCCTAAACAGATCCAAATAAGAAAACCTTGAAAATGTTTGTCTTTACAGTTTTTATCATGATTTCTCTTACAGGGCTCTGATTTTGTTTTGGTTTTGTCTGCTCTGTTTTAGGGAGATAGACGGGCACCGTCAGAATCTACATAATGATTAAAGCTCAGGTATACAACATTAATGAATTTACTGTTTAACAATTATTGATAACTAAGTTATTACAACAAATGTGACCATTTATAAATTTTCCCTCCTAAGATCACCATAATAAGCAAGTGTTCAGAAAGCGTTCATTTTTCTCTTGTGGCGATCACGTTGTCTTAATTTGTTGGCAATCCCTGCAACTATCGTGTTTCATTTGCATCTTGAATTGCAGCAATCTTAAATGAATTTTCACAGTTATTTATTACAGGATTGATTTGTATGGTCTGTGTCTTGATCTATTAATTGACTTCATATATTGCGTATCGCTGAAGTATTTCGGCAGCCACCGACTGAAATAAGCCGACCCACTCAGCGAGTAGTACGAACCAAACGACTTTGAACAATGAAATGGATATTGATTGAGAGGCTTTTCTTTACATTTTTGGGTTTGAAAATTGAAAATTCAAATAGTAAAACGTTATGTAAGTATTATATACGTTATTAACTCAGTTGATCAGTGTAGGTTGTGGATTCAGTGGCATTTTTTTTCCTTTATCAGGCGTACCAACCAAACTACTTTGAAGAATAAAATGGTCATTGAATGAGAGGCTATTCTCTAGCTTTTAGGTCTGAAAACTAAAATATTGTATGTAAATTCAAATTTCAAATAAGAGTTATATCAGTGGTTAAGTTAATTTATCAATGTGAGGTTTATTAACTAATTCAATTTTTATAAATATCTTTGTGATGCATAGTGAGAAAAATCATATAACGTGTGATTTGCTTTATTAATTGACTTCATACATTGTATATCAAGTTACTCTCCCAGTCATCAACACTAGTTTTTATATGAATTTTTGAACAAAGGCACACAAGAATTCCATGATGCTTTTGTGGACACTTGGGATGTTACAAGTAAACAATAGTTTTTATATGAATTTTTGAACAAAGGGAACACAAGAATTTCATGGTGTTTTTATGGATTTTTAGGATGTTAAAAGTAGTACATTTTTCTTTTTAATAGAGTTTGTGACGCAACCGTACTCCTCGGAGCACATCCTCTCCCTCAAGACCTTCCTTTTCTCGGCCCGAAGAACGTCAAAGTTCTTCTAATTCTCTATCGGGAATTCTATACCCACATTTCTCTTCGCGTGATCCCCCTTCTTTGACTTGTCGGGAAATCAAAACTTGTGACTTCGCGAGTTCACTGTCTATCTCTGGGCTCTGGAACCTCCGAGACCCGATGCGCCAGTCAACGCTGACTTCCTCTTTCCTCTATCAGGGCTTCTCTCTATCGCGACTTCGCTACTCGTGACACCAACCACTCGGTTTTCCAACCCCCGATACATGAGACGCCGAAATGCCGAAACTCGCGACCTCACCACTCGCGACTTCGCTACTCGCGGAGTCAATTAACTCCTATGTCAGCTCCCGATGCACGAGATGCCGAAACCCGTGATCTTCTTCTGATCCTTGGCACGTATCTGGTCGAGTGATATAATGACCCACGATTCCTTGGACTCAATTCTCGGACGTGGTTGTAACCTCCTCGCACCTCCGTGAGAATCCAACGGCCCACGAAACTTCGTGAAATCTCCTACAAAGGTTTCGTCCGTCCGTTCTCCCTTTAATGATTCTGCAAAATGACGAATCGTTCTTCCACAGAACTCGTCACCCTGCACGCAAACCTGCGACGTTCCTTGCAACCTTCTAGGCACAACTTTCTTGCTTGTCCTTCAACAAACTCGAAGGCCTATCCTTCCCGAGATTTTCTCACAACTTTCGAGCCCTTTTAGGAAACTTTTGCACGCACTCCTTGAGGCAAAGATCTTCAACAATGTCCAAGCATTGAAGCTTCGACTCTGCGCACCCCTGCAGCAGCAGTCTTAATCCCCTTTGCTCCGAATCGCAACTATGAGTCTTAACTTGGCCTGCGCACTCTTTGCACGACTCTTCTGCAACCCACTTTCACTCTTGGGCGAATGAGAACAAAAGTTAACTATTTGAGCCTTCTGTCAACGCACTCCTTGCGGACGACTTCGACTGCACTCCTTGCAGGAATTCTTGCTCAAACAAAGAAACAATTGAAACTCATTCTACTTCCTCTCAGACTTCAGTTTAACCATGAAATCACATACACAACATATAAAAGAAAATGTATAATAGGAAGCAAACATTCGTGAGCACAACATAAATACACAGAGAAATAACACAAACCATGAATTTGAATCAAAGATTTCTTCTATTAATTCAAATGTCTGTACATGGGTGTTCTTCATACAATTCTCTGCTTGCTCTTCTGCTCTCCTGAATAATGCTTATGCTTATGAATAATAATACAATGTACAAAGGAGGGTGTCTATATCTCGTTTCCCTCTTGCGCTCTAAAGCTATCAAATCTAAAATTAAATTCCTATCTACTAACATTAAATCTATTAAATGTCATCTATCTACCTAAGGACGAGAGTTATCCTCTCAAGTTCCATTACAATATACAAAGTGCGCTTCATTAAATCCACACATTAATGTTTGCGAAACAATATCAAGGTGTTTTTCAAAATTTGTGCTGGCTTATCCAGCTGTCCTCCACTTCCGCGCTGGCTCGCTTGATGAGTTGGCAATGCTCCTGCATCATACTCCTCGGCTCGAAAATTTTCATGGGCTCCTATCCATGAGCTCCTACACGGTATTTCCATGCTTCTGTATCACTGCTTCACTCTCCCGGCTGGCATCCTCTACTAGGTGATTCTTCCATTTGACCAGATATTCGAAGTATTGCTTCCACCTGGTTTTCTTACCCACTCTCTTGTCCAGTATGCATTCCATCTGCGGCTTCTCTGCAATAGGCATCTGCTTCATCCACTGGATGATTGGTTGCTCAGTTGCAGTCTCTGCTTCTCCAGCCCTGTACGGGTATAAATATGCGATATTGAATATCGAAGATATCCCGATGCCATCTGGCAACTCGATCTCATAAGCGTTCTCTCTGAATTTCCTCAGGACTCTACATGGCCCAATTTTCTTCATTTTGAGCTTTTTATATGTTCCCCTTGGGAGCCTTTCCTTCCTTAAGTGTGCTAGAACCAGATCACCAAACTCAAACTGAAGTTTTCTCTTTCGTTGGTCTTCTTTGCGCTTGTACTCCTGATTTGAATCTTGCAGTCGCTGCTTCACCTGGCTGTGAAGTTCTTTCATCACCTCAGCGAATTCCTCTGCACTAGCGCTGCTAGTCGCAGTCTGTTCTGAATCCTTCAGTTCAGATACTCCTCTCGGCTGCATCCCATATACAACCTGAAATGGACTCTTTCCTGTGCTATGATTCACTGAATCGTTGTACGCGAACTCTGTCTGTGGTAATACCTGGTCCCAACTGATATGGTGCTCTGTCACCAAGCTTCTCAGCAAGTCTCCTAGACTTCTGTTGACCAATTCCGTTTGTCCATCCGTCTGAGGATGATACGCAGAACTAAATGCCAAGTTAGTTCCTAGTTTCTTCCATAAGGTCCTCCAAAAATTCCCTATGAATTTAGTGTCTCTGTCTGAAACTATGCTTTTCGGCAATCCATGAAGTTGAATGACCTCCTTGAAGAACAGATTTGCGATGTGAGTCGCATCGCTGGTCTTCTGGCATGGAATGAAATTTGTCATCTTATAAAACCTGTCCGCGACCACAAAGATGGAATCAACACCTCTTTGTGTCCTCGACAAACCCAATACAAAATCCATGCTAATTGCCTCCCATGGCCTCTCAGGTATGGGCATTGGCTGATAGAGTCTTGCATTCTGTTTCCTTCCCTTCGAATGATGGAAAACTCGACATCTGTCAACAAACATCTTGACATATGCTCGCATCCCTGGCCAAAAATATGACTCGTTCAACTTCGTGAATGTTTTGTCATGGCCAAAATGCCCTGCTAATCCTCCGCTGTGTTTTTCCTTCAACAAGTTCTCCATCATGGAGCATTTCGGAATACACAGTTGATTGCCTCTGAACAGAAATCCCTCCTAGATCATATAGTCTATCCACGGACTCATGTCTCTGAGAACTTGATTCTCAGCTGCTTCATATGCTTCTGCAAAATCTGCATCACCTGCGTACATGTCCCTGAGATTTTCAAAACCCAATGTCTTGACTCGGAACTCCTGCAACAACAAACATTTCCTGCTCAAAGAATCAACCACTTTGTTAGTAGTACCCGCAATATGTTTAATCACAAATGTGAAATTCTTCATATACTCTACCCATTTTGCATGTTTCTGATTCAACTTCTCCCGCCGAGTCACAAATTGTAATGCATGATTATCACTGTACAACACAAATTCCTTCAGGATCAAGTAATGCCTCCACTTCTTCAATGCCTGTATGATAGCACAAATTCCTCAGTTTTTCCTCATCCAACTTCTCGCTAAAATTTGCAATTGGCCTGTCTTCCTGACTCAAGACCGCTCCTATGGCAAACCCACTTGCGTCACATTTCACCTGAAATGTTTTAAGGAAATCTGGCAAAACCAAAACCGGTTGCTTCGTGATCTTTCGCTTCAATAGATTGAAGCTCTTCTCAGCCTCTGTTGTCCAGTGAAAAGAATTATGCCGCTTCTTCACTGTATCCATCATTGCTGCACTAATTCCACTGAAATGCCTGATGAATTTCCAGTAGAAACTAGCCAAACCAGGAAAACTCCTCACCTCAAAAATATTTCTCGGTGATGGCCAATTCTTGATCACTTCTACTTTATCCGGATCCATCTTTAATTCATTCGCCGAAACAACAAAACCCAAATATATGAGCTCTGTCTTCATAAATGAGGACTTCTTCATATTAATCAACAACTTCTCCTGTTGTATCTTTTTCATCACAATGGCCAAATGCTTCAAATGTTCAGCCTCTGTCTTGCTGAAAATCAGTATATCGTCTAGATATACGACAACAAAATTTCCGATGAATTCCCTCAGGACTTCATTCATCAGCCTCATAAACGTACTTGGTGCATTCGTCAAACCAAACGGCATGACTAGCCATTCATACAACCCTTCGTTGGTCTTGAATGTTGTTTTCCACTCATCGCCTTCTCTCATGTGAATCTGGTGATATCCACTTTTCAAATCTATCTTTGAAAAATATTTTTCCTCACTCAGGCAATCCATCAGATCATCCCTTCTCGGCAATGGGAACATGTACCTGATGGTTATTTTGTTGATCGCTCTTGATTCGGTACACATCCTCTAGCCTCCATCCTTCTTTTGACTGAGTACTGTCGGAACAACACATGGACTCAAGCTCTCCCTGACTAACCCTTTTTCCATCAACTACTGGACCTGCCTCTTGACCTCCTCATTTTCCTGCGGCATCAACCTGTATGCGGCTTTATTCGGAAAACTGGCTCCTGGTATGAGGTCTATGTGATGACTCACACTCCTCACTGGTGGCAACGAACGAGGTAATTCGTCCACTATAATGTCAATGAACTCTTCCAGTAGTTCCTGAAATTCATCCGGTAAATCGTCCACTCTTGTGCTAGTCAGAACAATCCTCGGCTTCCTGACCAAAAAGAATTGTGGATCTTCATTCTTCTTAACCTCTGTAAGAAGTTCCTTCCCACTCATGAGAAGTACCGTGTTGCTTACTTCCGGCTTCACCTCCTTATCTTTTATCGGAAGCAACATATGGGATCTCCCGTTCTTCTCCAGTGTATATGTGTTCATTCTCCCATCATGAATCACATTTCTGTCATATTGCCATGGTCTACCCAGCAATAGATGACATACATCCATGGGAATAACATCACATAAGATCTTATCATTATATCCACCTATTTTGAATTCAACCAAGCATTGTTTAGTAACAGTTACCTGGTGTCCTTTCTGTAACCATGAAACTCTGTATGGACTGGGATGATCAGTTGTCTCCAGCTCTAGCTTTTCCACCCTCTCGGTTGAAACAAGATTGTTCATGCTACCACTGTCAACAATAACATTGCACACCCTATCCTTGGTCTTGCAAGTTGTTCTGAAAAGTCTAGTCCTTTGTAATGAGCTTTCCACCTCCTTCTCAGGTGTCAAAAGAACTTTTCGCATCATAAGTGATCTTCTACCTTCTACGTCTTCGGCCTCAACATCAAGCCTCTATGCTTCAGTGATGTGAGCTTCTCCAATGTCCTTCTTTTTCTCTGGACACTTGTAAGACTTGTGCCCATTCTTCCCACATGTGAAACATGTGATTACTCCACCTCTTCCTCTACCTCGACCTCTGGTATGAGGAAAAGTAGTTGCGTCAGCATATCCTCCACTATGCTCATTATGTTACCCTCTCTGTTCAACCTGTGGCCCTCACTATGAGGTTCCACCTCTTTCTACTTTACCCTAAGGTTTCTTCCATTCCTCCTTGGGCTTCTGAGTTCTTTCCTGGGCAATTGTTTTGCCTCTGGGCTGACTTCTGCCTCGCCCTCGCTGACCTTGCTTTTGGCTCAGTTTCTCTTCTTCTTTCAGAGCCATCTGATAAGCATCCTTCACTGTTCGGATGGTTGCCATGCTCAACTCATCCTGAATGTCGTATCTTAGACCATTCAGGTATCTGGCAACCTTCTCATCATCGCTCTCTTGATGACCTATCCTGATGTTCAGTGGATAAAATTCTTCATTGTATGCTTTCACTGTCATCAGCTTTTGTCTCAGGTTCTGCATCCTCCTAAACAGAGTAGTTCGATAGTCTCTTGGGATGAACGTCGCTTTCATCTTCGCTATCATTCTGTCCCAACTCTTAATATTCTGCTTGCCTTTGTAGCGTCTGTCAGCTTGTAGCTCGTCCCACCATAATGTTGCATGTCCTTTCAAGCGCGTGACAACATGTCTGACCTTCTTATCCTCTTTGATATCTTCATAATCGAAGTAGGTGTCAAGAGCTCTAATCTAGTCCAGTAGCTCCTCTGCATCCAATTTCCCCTCGTAGAATGGAATTTTCATCTTCGCCTTCGCACCCATTCTGGAAATGGCTTTGATCAACCGCTCGGTTGATGTATCTTCTGCTATGACCCCTTCTTCATGTCCAGCTTCTATCTCGTCTTTGGAATCACTAATATCCCCTACACTAGCTGTGTGTCTCTGAGTTTTTTTCATGTCTTCAAGTCTTGCTCGGAGATCTCTCATCTATCTCTCCATTTCTGGATTCCCTGCCGGTCTGCCTCTTCTTCGCACCTCCCTGTGTTCTGGATCAGGTGATTGTCTTTCTCTTTTGGGCGGCATGGTCAATTTCTTCTTCTCTACTACAGAAAGAAAAGAACCTCCTCGCTCTGATACCAAACCTGATGCAACAGTACTCCTCGAAGCACGTTCGCTCCCTCAGGACCTTCCTTTTCTCGGCACGAAGAACGTCAAATTTCTTCTAATTCCCTATCGGGAATTCTATACCCACAGTTCTCTTCGTGCGATCGCCCTTCTTTGACTTGTCGGGAAATCGGAACTCGTGACTTCACGAGTTCACTGTCTATCTCTGGGCTCTCGAACCTCCGATACCCGATGTGCCATTCAACGCTGACTTCCTCTTTCCTCTATCGAGACTTCACTCTATCGCGACTTCTCTACTCGCGACACCAACCACTCGGTTTTCCAACCCCCGATACACGAGACGCTGAAATGTCGAAACTCGCGACCTCGCCACTAGCAACTTCGCTACTTGCGACTTCACTACTCGCGGGGTCAATTAAATCCTATGTCAGCTCCCGATGCCCGAGACGCCGAAACCCGCGATCTTCTTCTGATCCTTGGCATGTATCCGACCGAGTGATATAATGACCCACGATCCCTTGGACTCAATTCTCGGACATGGTCGTAACCTCCTCACACCTCCGTGAGAATCCAACGGCTCACGGAACTTTGTGAAATCTCCTACAAAGGTTTCGTCCGTCCATTCTCCCTTTAATGATTCTGCAAAATGACGAATCATTCTTCCACAAAAATCATCACCCTGCACGCAAACCTGCGACGTTCCTTGCAACCTTCAAGGCACAACTTTCTTGCTTGTCCTTCAACAAACTCGAAGGCCTATCCTTCCTGAGCTTTTCTCACAACTTTCGACCCCTTTCAGGAAACTTTTGCACGCACTCCTTGCGACAAATATCTTCAACAATGTCCAAGCATTGAAGCTTCGACTCGGTGCACCCCTGTAGTAGCAGTCTTAATCCCCTTTGCTCTGAATCGCAACTCTGAGTCTTAACTTGGCCTGCGCACTCTTTGCACAACTCTTCTGCAACCCACTTTCACTCTTGGGCGAATGAGAACAAAAGTTAACTATTTGAGCCTTCTATCAACGCACTCCTTGCGAACGACTTAGAATGCACTCCTTGTAGGAATTCTTGCTCAAACAGAGAAACAATTGAAACTCATTCTCACTTCCTCTTAGACTTCAGTTTAACCATGAAATCACATACACAACATATAAAATAAAATGTATAATAGGAAGCAAACATTCGCGAGCACAACATAAATACACAGAGAAATAACACAAACCATGAATTTGAATCAAAGATTTCTTCTATTAATTCAAATGTCTGTACATGGGTGTTCTTCATACAATTCTCTACTTGCTCTTCTGCTCTCCTGAATAATGCTTATGCTTATGAATAATAATACAATGTACAAAGGAGGGTGTCTATATCCCGTTTCCCTCTTTCTCTCTAAAGCTATCAAATCTAAAATGAAATTCCCATCTACTAGCATTAAATCTATTAAATGTCGTCTATCTACCTAAGGACGAGAGCTATCCGCTCAAGGTCCATTACAATATACAAAGTGCGCTTCATTAAATCCACACATTAATGTTTGCGCAACAATATCAAGGTGTTTTTCAAAATTTGTGCTGGCTTATCCAGCTGTCCTCCACTTCCGCGCTGGCTCGCTTGATGAGTTGGCAATGCTCGTGCATCAGTTTGTGGGTTTTATAGTGTATAGATTTATTTATTTTTACAAGTGTTGTATTATGGAAGTAATGATCAGATTGATTATCATGAGGGAAGTAATTATCAAATTAGTCAGATTGATTATTATTAGAGAAGTAATCATCAAATTAGTTATATTGATAGGATTTTTTCTTTATTATGTTTTTTTCATAATTTTTCTATTACTTTTTTTTAGATCAAATTCTTGATTTCAAAGATTTACACTCTCTTTTCAAGACTTGCAATATTTTGATTAGTTTGAAAATTATTATAAAAAATTTGTATCAAAATATTTAACCGACTTCAAATTCAAATATGATCATTTTAATTATAATATATGTATCCATTTAAAAAGTAAAAAAGTAGATTAGTGTAAGCCATTCCCTGTGATTACAAGGAAATTCTCCTTGGAAAACATGGAATTTATCTTTGTTGAGAAGATCCGGAAAGTCAGTCATTGCCAATTTGTTAAGCTAATACAAATTCCCTTTGGTCAATCGAAAGAGACAATTTACTTTTCTCGGAAAACATGGAATTGAACACTCTTAACTCGACAAATGACAAATTAGCATTTGCCAAAAATTCGCATAGCATTTATTCCCAATGGTTGAATAAATGGGAATTCCTTTATTAGCATTTCATATGCTAATATATACTTCAATTAGGGAATTCCGAGAGTGGATGTATGGTTCGATTCTCACCATACAGTACAAATTCCGTGTTAAACGATTTATAGAGTTTGATATGGGAGACGTAGGTAATTTTAATGTTAGTGTAATTTACATTTTTCATCCATGGGAATTATTAGTATTAAAGATGTTGCAACAAGGTGCAAGTGTTGATTCATATGTGATGCTATTTAGGAATGAGTATCTATTGAGTTTTTATATAAACATAATAATTATAAATTTTTATATGTTATCTGGTTGAATATAAATGCATTGTTATGTAATAATATTTTTTATTACTTATGAACCTATGAAAATATAAGATTGGAAAAAAATGATGCATGGTATCATTTTTCTTATTATTCATTTATTAATACCAATTTTTATGTTGGTGTGTGTTTGCATTCATGGATATTAATTAGAACACCAAAGAGGATGCTACCAAATAGGTTTATTATTTTTTGAATACAAAATAAATACAATGACAATGTTATGTTCTTTTTGAAAGCTTTTAAGTCTTTTTTTCACCATTTTATTGGAAATTTGCAAGTTAGAAGTTGCATCCATAGGATCATTAGTATGTTTACTTTCTTCCTCATGATTCTCTAGAATCTATTTCCTATTTCATGTAATGATTGACGTAAAATTCTAGTTTCATGAAATTAGTTTTGGAATTCTATACTTTTAAAGAAATAACTTAACTATGAAAATTACAATCAAATAGAAGGACTAAGGCTAAGATATAATTTCCAATGAATTGAATAATGTTAATTAATTATCTAAAATAGTTGTGGCAAATTACTATGCCTATCTTTCGATGTTTTTAACTTGTTTTATATCTTCACAAGGTAGATATACTAGTAGGAGATCAAAGTGAAAAACTACTTGAAGCATAACATCCCATGGCATAAGAAGTAAGTAACGACACAACTAAGAACTAATATACATGATGAGAGGAAAGGATACATAGAGTATGTGGAATATGGAGGTTTAAATAAAGTCATTCTTTCTCCTATACTAGCCAACATACTTACAATCAATTATAAGTTGAATTCACATATCAAAGATTGGGAATCAATATTTTAAGAAGAGCTAGTGAGAGGTACAACAATGTTGGATCAGAAAATGATGAGAGCCTAAAATAGATCCCGCCATCACACCATTAACTCTATTGATCATAGCTCCTAATTTTAATCTCTTCCAAAATTGAACATTGAATGTAAACTTTATTATCCATTTAATAAATAAATCTATCTATTTATCTATCTAATAAAAAATGTATATATTAGAAAACTGGTAACTAAAAACATTAAAAATTGTAACATCCTTCTTCAAGGAAGTCACATAAATGATTAAAAATATCATAATTCCTTATGACATATTCAATTATAGAAGAAATAAATATTATCATGCTTATCCTTAGTAGAAGAACGAAGCAATAATAACACGACAATTCAAACAAAACAATACACAGATTTGATGGGCATTGAATCTATGTGAATAACATGGCAATTCAAACAAAACAATACACATATTTGATGGGCATTGAATCTATGTATTTAACTTCATATGTAAGTTGGAATTCATCTTACATAAGTCCCTGACAAATTTTGGGCCATTGGCCAAATTTGTAATTTACGCTCAAACATTTTTTGAATGATTATGCATAAAACACAAACGAAATCACTTGAGCAGTTTTGATATTAGTATATTAATGAGCCAATACAAGAAGGTGTATTATTGAGATGCTCATAGTTTTGGTTGGTCCTACTAGCTCTTTCTTGATTATATCCCATCATCTAGTAGGCTGTGCACTATTTGCACAGTCAAGTAAAATAATTTTTTGTTATTATGAAACCATTGATAAGGGGCCCAGAAAAAGCTAGTTGCATTTCCTAGTGACCTTGAAAATTATAATTGTTTTATATATTTGGTTCGTATCTCAATTCCCCTCATACTCATCTATTATGTTTCTCATAAGCACTAATCAGCCAAATATTGAAGAAACTGGTATTATGAATGTAAAATATGTTTCAATGCAATGCTAATAGTGTATGCTAAGATAGGTGTATAGTGGTTGATTTGGTTGATTTTTTTGTGTTAATATTGACTCAGTCATACAGTCATTGATTAGGTAATTGTTGGGCTTACCTTTAGTGGTTTACGAAACCATGGAATTTTCCCATAGTATTCGATGTGAGTCTTTGCATGTCATTGAATGGTTATCTCCATGTCATGCATGTATTTGCAAGGCTATGCATGTCCATGAATGTCTTCACATGACTGTCTCCACTCCATGCATGTCTTTGGATGGATATCTTGAGGCCATGCATGTACTCGCATGGCTATTTTCACTCCATGCATGTGTTTGCATGGCTATTTCTAGGCTATGTATGCATTCACATTGTAATCTAATTCTAGTAAGGAATTAGAGTTGTAATCGATGATCCTATTTAATGGCTTGATATACTCCATTGTAAGAAGCCTCAAGTAGTCTCAAGTGGTTGGTGTTAGATTGTGGCTGGATTGGACGAGTTTATTAATAGATATGTATGGATGTGGTGTTGCTTCTCCTAGTTAAGAGTTTCCAAGATAAATATTGTCTCTATGTGCATGATTTCTTGTTGTGTTATTTGTCTCTCAGTTTTTAACATGATATCAAAGCTAGTCTGGGTTTGACTACATCATGGTAGGGCCTAGTGACTTGCGGAGAACAAAGTACATAATTTTTGTGAGTGGAGATTTATTGTCATTAATTGTTGCATTGAGGTGAATCCGACAAGTCTCAGTGGGGAGGAGACACCACCAAAAAGAAGCAAATTCCATAGAAAGAGAAAATTTTGTAATTGAGGACTGATTATTGTTGGTCGGTGTACCTAGATTGGTTGATGTTTGATGTTGCAAATATAGATTCTTACATTGATGGAATCAAATTATAGTTTGTGGATATAGTGTAGGATATGAAGGTTTCACCACAAAGAAAAGAACTAACAGATAAGAAGAGCAATGTTGATCCTAAATGATGATGAAATTGGAGGCTAAGATGCCAAAAATTTTAGTAGAATGGTCATGAGGAGTTGTTCGTGGGCTTCCATGGAGCATTCAATGGCTTCCAATTTTCTTTGGATGACAAATATTGAATCCGAAGATGAACCATGTGAATGTTGAAACCTAAATGGGCGATCCCCTATACGCATGTGGTTTCAGAAGGAGAAACATTTCTTTTGGTGGTGATAAATGTGTCATAGAATCCTTGTGGATATTGTACAATGTGGAAAGATTATTGGTCGTTTAATAAATCTTAGGGATTGGATGGTGTGGTAGATCTTGGGTTTGAATTCAGGTTCAATTTCGGATTTTATCCATGTGGATATTGAGACGAGGGATTTAGAGGGCTTTGAGGGTTTGGGAAAAATTGGAGTTGTCGATTTGGTACACATATATGGCAAAAAAATGCATGTGTTCAAAAGGTAGGGAATCAATCGAGGTATTACTAGCTTGAATAGGAAGAGGTTGTTGATTTTAGACAGGAGGAATTACATTTTACAAGAAAATGCGCAGGATCCTAGGTGAGTCTTAACCTATGGAAGGTGCATGCAGGTACTGCACATAGAAGATATGGAAAGGAGATTGTGTATGCTATAGGTTGGAATTATATATTTTGAGCATAAAACATAGTGTTTATGGGCTCAACTAGATTCAAGGTGGTGGTAGATATTTTTTTGGGTGAAGAATATGGAGAAGAGCATGCTATGGAGAGTCGATTTGGTTGCTAAGGGTTGAGGTCATAGCAATAGGAGGGTGAGAGGATAGAGAGATACATGTTAGAATAGAAATAATGAAAAAATATACATTTATTATAATGGAGTTGTAAATAATTATCTCATGTAAATCGACATACGACTCTAAATCCTAGTTATGCATGCATACCCCTAGTATATTATCGGTAAAGTATAGACGTAGACCTAAGTGATAGGGAGTACATTTCAGATTCACGGATACCATGGTTATAAAATTGCAGGGGGGCGATGCAAAATCACTTGGATGGTATGGTCATATTTGGTCATGGGAAACCCCAAGTCAATTTTAAAGGAGGGAATGTTAGGTTAAACTTTACTCAATTAAAGAGTCAAATTTGTTAGGTGAATATTGGTGGTTTTAGGAACATGTTTCTAGTACCCCATGGTTTTATATCCCATGGATTGCATGTAATGAAATTCTTTAAAGCGATGGTGATGTTCCATTTTAATACACCGAGGATGTGAGTGGTGAAGGCTCACTTGAATGAGGCTAGGAGGTTGACCGACTTAGTTGGGTTTGGTAAAGAAACTAATAGATTTATTATTTGGTTTTTTTGGTTAAGGGTTTCTAGGGTAAATATCTAATGTCAATTTATATGCCTTCTTTCTTGTTGTGAAGTTTCTCTTTACCAGGTTAAAAATTGAGCGAGAAATATCACAACAAGAAATAAGGCATATAAATGGACATTAGATATTTACCCTAGAAACCCTTAACAAGAAAAACTAGCTAATATATCTATTAGTTCCTTGACCAAAGTTAGCCAATTTGTCCAACCTCTTGGTCCCGGCCAAGTGAGCCTTCATCGCTCACATTCATAGCACATTACAATGGAGCATCAACCCAAAATAGATTTGACATACATTTCTTCTTCTAAGATACCATTCATGAAAGTTGACATAACATCCATCTGGTACACTTGTCATTTGTGTTGAGTTGTTATGGCTAACAGAGTCCTTACAGTGTCCAACCTTGCTACTGGAGAAAAATTTTCACCATAATCAATACCTGGTTGTTGTGAGAATCCCTTGGCAACAAGTCTTGCCTTGTGTTTTTCAATTTGCCCCTTTTCATTGAGTTTAGTTTTGTAAACCTACTTGACACCAATACTTTTCTTGTGTCTGGGTAGATGAACAAGATCCCATGTCTTGTTCTTCTTAATGGATTCAATATCTTGGTTCATGGCTTGAACCCAATGTAGCTCTTTAGCTTCCTCTTTAAAAGATGTAGGTTGACATGACATTAATGCAAAAATATTGTGTTAATCAATTTCTTCCAACTGCTGATGGATTTCTCTTAATCTTCGAGCTCTTTGATTTTGAAGTTTAGAAGATGAATTGATGATTGAAGTAGAGTTTCCTTGAGGACTTTCAGGCTGTCCTTGTACCTGAAATATCAGAAGGGTAAGTTGATGGGTTTGTTGTCTTGAATTTTCTGTGTTTTCAGGAAGTGGAAGCAATGGATTTTGACTATCCATAGGTTGATTTTCAAACTCACTCTAGAACTGATTTTCAAGAAATTTGACATCTCTGCTGAGAATTAGTTTCATTGAAATTGTATTGTACAGTCTGTAGGCTTTGAGTGTCTCATTATAGCCAACAAAGATGAATTTATCACTTTTATCATTAGGTTTCTTCCTCAATTCAGAAGGTATGTGAGCGAATGTTATGCATCCAAATGTCCATAGATGAGAAACATTTAGCTTTGTCCCACTCCATGCTTCCTGAGGGACCTTCATCTTGAGACTGGTGGTTGGATATCTATTCAGGATATAAACTGAGCATGCTACTGCTTCAACCCAAAATAGATTTGACATACATTTCTCTCTTAGAAGGCTTCTTACCATGTTCATTATTGTCTGATTTTTTCTTTCAGCCACTCCATTTTATTGTGGAGTATACATGGTTGTAATTTGCATGACGATGCCTTGTGATTTTCTGAAATTTGAAAATTTTGTTGAGAAATATTCTCCTCCTCCATCTGACCTGACAACTTTTACATATTTTCCACTCTGTTTTTCATCTTCGACTTTGAATTCTTTGATCTTTGCAAAAGTTTCACACTTGTGTCTAAAAAAATAGATCCAAATTTTCCTGTTAAACTCATCAATAAACATTAGAAAAAAAATGCTACAACCTATTGAATTTTTTTTCATTGGTCCACATAGGTCAGTGTGAACCATATCTAAGTGTTGTTTGGCTTGAGTGGAGGACTCTGGAAAACTAGTTCTCTTATGTTTTCCAAGAATGAAAGACTCACATGGGGGATTTTTCTCTTTCAAGATAGGGAGACCTTTGACCATGGAGTGTTTCTGTAGAAGGATTAGACACTGAAAAGGTAGATGTACAAATCTTGTATGCCAAACCATAGTTTCATTGCGGGTGGATGCACTTTGTTCATATGATTGGATCAGATTTGCAGTTCTAAGGGCTAGGGGAAACATTCTATTCCTAGACATGCAGATTTCAGAAATCAATTTTCTATTGATGGTTTTATCATATATCCTACATGATGCTCCTTCAAAAACTACCTTATATCCACGTTCAATTAGTTTTCCTACACTTAACAGATTATGTTTCAAATCTGGAACATGATAGACATTGTTTATGTCTTTTTTTACATTTTGTTTAGTAAGAATAGGTACAATTATTTTTCCTTGAACTTGGACTAAGGAATAATTTCCAAGCGTAATATAAGATGAAATTGAAAAATCAACACATGAAAGTAAATATGTGTTACCTGTCATGTGATTGTTACATCCATTATCCAACAATGAGAGATCTTTATGTTGCTCTTAAGTCTTGTGGCATGAGAGAAACATACCATCTGAGGTTTCTCCTTAATTATTTGAAGCATGTGCTCTTCCTAAGAGTTGATATTCTTGGTTATTTCGGCATTCAAATCCATAGTTCCCATACTTTTTTCAGTAATAACATTGTATGTTTTATTTGTAATTTGATCTTCTCCCTCTGCCTCTTTGAGGCTGGAAATTTTGATTCTTGTTCTGTTGTCTGTGACCTTGGAAATTCTGATTTTGGTTTAGTTGTTTGTGGAATTCACTTGAGTGATGGTTACTTGGAATTCTCCCTCTTCCTTGGTGACCTTTGCCTCTGCCTCTTCCTCTCCCTCTGCTAAAAAAGAATTGAGTCTTGAAGGCATTCACTATTGACTCATCTTCAATATGTAGTTGGGTATCATGTGTCAATAGAGATCCCATTAATTCATCTGTTGAAAAATTTGACAAATCCTTGGATTCAAGGATGGTTGTAAAAACCATTTCAAATTTATTTGGTAAACTTATGAGGACTTTCTTAAAAATTCTTTGAGTAGGGATGGCTTCACTAGTCAATCTGATCTAGTTTACAATTTCCATGACTCTGGTCATAAACTGGTCAACATTTTTAGACTCTATCATTTTTAAAGTCTCAAAATGTGTCTTCAAGGTCTGCAGTTTGACTGTTTTGACCCTGTCATTTCCTTGGTAAGTTGATTTAAGCATGTCCCAGGCCTATTTTGAAGTAACAACACCTGTGATTTTTGAGAAAAACTAGTCACCTGCTAAGTTTTGAATCCATAATTTTTCCTTATTCTCTCTGTTCCACTATGTTTCCTGAGAAGTTCTCTGTTGATTGGCCATGGAAGCAAGGTCTCTTGGATCTGGTTCCACATAGCCAAGATCCAATGGATCCCAACACCCTTGTGCTTTCAATAAGGATCTCATTCTAAGAGACTGAAACTCATAATTCTTTCCAAGAAGAATTAGTCCTTGTGTTGGTCCTAAGTTGCTAGAGGTGGCCATCTTGAAACAAAAAAAATTATGTTAGATATTTGCATGCTTACATGTTTCCTGTGTGTAAAACCAAGTCCATGAAATCTGTTGTGTGACTTCGGACCAAAAATCACCGGGTAGACCACTTCTTTAACTTTGATATGGTTGGATCTAACTATCTGAGTGCGAGATCTACAAAGTCATAGGCCTGAGCTATGTTCTTTAGAAACTTTAGCCCCTCAAATGCAGGAATTGGGATTTCTGAGTTAACTCGAGAGCCAAAAAAAAATTGAAGTTTAGCTTCTCATATGACCAGGGGCTAAAAACAAGGTGCTCCAGGTCTTCGGACTTTGGGAGTCTCGACACTTAGGGTCTCAATTTCTCTTAATAGACGAATGGATAAATAACAAAATTATTTCAATGATTGATGATCCTCGTTGATTTGAGATCAAAGATCCACAATTACTTCGGGACTTCGGGCCTTCAGGTGATACTGTTGCAAAGATCAATGGTTCTTTTTGATTTGAGATCAACGGTCCACAATTACTTTAGGAGTTTGGGCTTTGGGCCTTTTCAATGCATAGTTCTTACAATCCTCCAGAGTGTTGTATCTCCAAAGTGAGAGATCTTCCTCCACATGTCCTCTATATTTGTATGACCGAGATTTACTTCAAGACTTCAGTATTTGGGAGTTTTCTTCTTCTCGCTCTCACAATCCTCCAAAGTGTTATTTTTCTGAAGTGTTAGGTCTTCCTGCACATGGCCTCTTGATTAGGACGGTCGATATTTACTTAGGAACTTTGAGCTTCGAGTGTTCCTAGGTGCACAACACCACAAACCTCCTTAGTTTTCACCTTATGAAGTGTCATATCTGTCGATGCGTGTCCTCATCCTTCAATGGATTAGGTTTACTTCAAGTATTTCTGGCTCTATTGCTTCACTCTGCAAAACCTTCCAGAGTGTTAAGTTTCTGAAGTGAGAGATCTGGTGCCGCATGTCCTCGTTGATGGATGGTTCATATGAACTCTTGGCTTCGGGCCTTTGAGAGTTCTGTATTCTCTCATCTGTCTTTCTTCTGAAGCGGCTATCCGTAGGAGTGCAGGATCTCCTGCCACGTGTCCACTTCGATCAACAGTCTGGATCTACTCTGGCTCTTTAGAGCTTCAGTATTTCAAGTGTCCTTTACTAACTTAGCTTCTTCTTGCTTCTTCCCAGAGTACAAGATCTCCTGACAAGTGTCCCTTGCTTGAATATACATGGACACGAGTGATCGTGGAGAATCAACTCGCTCACTCTTTAATTTCCTTGTCGATCTCCGCAAAGTGAAGATGTTCATTTGTAGTGGGATCAATATCCATCGTTGATCTATTTATCTAAAACGATCACCAATCTGGAGTGACTGTGGGATCACAAATTTCTCACGCTTTAGTTTCCTTCTCGATCCCCCCAATGCAAATATCGTCATTTGTAGCGGGATAAATATCCACCGTTGATCTGTAGATCTAGAAAGATCAACAATCCTGAGCAATTGTGGGCTCATAAATTTCTCGTTCTTTAATTTCCTTCTCGATCCTCACAATGTGAAGATGATCATTTGTAGCGGGATCAATATCCATCGTTGATATCTTGATCTAGAAAGATCAACGATCCTAAGAAATTACGGGCTCACAACTTGTTCGATCTTTAATTTCTTTCATGATCCCCGCAATGCGAAGATGTTCATTCATACTGAGATCGATATCCGTCATTGATCTGTTGATCTAGCAAGATCAATGATCCTAAGGGATTGCAAGCTCACAACTTGCATAAACTTTAATTTTCTTCCCGATCCCCAAAATTCCTCCCCACCGTCGATCTCTCTCCAATGAGATATGACGGTTGTGACTTAATATTTTCTTGATCTGATGTTTGATCTTGCTCTCGCTCAGATCTTACGGCTGAAAAAAAAAATTATCCTTATCTACAGGCTCGTCATTTCTGATCTTAATTAAAGGCTCAAATCTATTCCCATGTCCAATATTATGACTGAAGTAGCTTATCCTTTGTTTCTTTTGCAAACTTCCTCCTGAAGAAGGAATTTCAAGAATATTTCATGAATTCTTTTAAATGCTCACGAATCTTTAATTATTTCTTCCTTTTGTAGCTCTGCTTCCTGGTGATTTTTGACTCCAATGATCTTTTGAGCATGTTATCGCACATTTTGTAGTTTAGGTCACAGGCTAAAGGATAGAGGACAAACTGGCATAACAAGAACCTTCCCCACCCAATGTCACCTCGATGGGAAGATTCTTTCTATTTAGGGAGGTTATCCCAGGGGAAACGCCCCCGGTAACCTAGGGTTTGAAGAGGTAAAGGATACAAGGTCAAGTTTTAAGATTTCCCTCCTCACAGGTTACCACCAGTGTCAGATAGTCCGGCTAATCAACCAATAAAAGAAGTGTAGGCCCTGTTGAAAACACCTGCCTGGAACAAAACAATAGCAAAACAATATATATATTTGCAGGCTATAACTCAAAGGGTTAGTACTTCTTTAACTATCTGATTTTATTTAATAAGCAATGCAATAGATACAAGATGAAGTCAACGTTCTGTTAATTAGCCTATGAAAGATCATCAATTCATCAATATCTACCCAAATGACCAAGCCAACAACATATCCAATCAATAATTTGTTCAATAAATGCTTGATGTCATCACTCAATTGCTTATATTATACCTTTGTTGTGTCAAGATGAGATATTCAACTATGACGTCAGCCTTTATTTTGTTAGCAATGTTAGTTAGGGTTTTAGATTTAGAGTTTTAAAGGTAGTTTTTGTACACTAGAGGCTCAACGTTGGAGATCTAACCAGTGCCTTAGGGTACATGGAGTCAGAAGTAAGGGAACAAGGTCTCGAGAGGATGAAAACTTAGAGACTAGAAGGTAGGGTTCTATGGTGCTGCAAAGGCAGCGCCCTAGAATCAAAACCCTGGGGGAAAGAGGCTCACTCAGGTGTTTCTTAAGCAAGGCCTCATGCTCTTTCCTCCTTCTCTAAATAAACTTGGCAAAATGGCTAGATCAAAGTATAAATTTAAGGGAGAAAGTGTTGCAATGGAAAGGCCTTCAAACCCTAGAAGGTGAAACCCTAGGTGTAGTCAAACTGGGCCTAGGACATCTCCTCTTTTCAACCTATAACTTCAACGCTAGCTCAGAAAAAAGGAAGACAAGTGTAGCAATGGCTAGTCTCTATCTTCTTTCTTCAATGGTTGAAAACTATTTCTCAACAAGGGGACATGTAACAATGACCTACTTGTGTGCTTGTTACCTAGGGTTTTAAATCAACAATATAATAAGCAAATGTAAGAAATTATACCTACAACCATTCAATTAAGAAGTTTTGCATGAAAATT
>ML777412.1:114615-128139 GCA_009831015.1 Picea engelmannii
TTTTGACACGGTTCCCAGGAAAAACCTTTGAAATATATTGGGAGAGATAAAAATTCATTTCGAGTTGAGGGTTGCTGCAATAAGGATATATGAGAACGTTATTTCCAATTTGAATAACATTGAGGGTTGGTAGAAAGATATTAACTGCAATATTGGTGTCAAGAAAGGTTGTCCATTGTCCCTTACCCTTTTTGGCATATACATTGACAAGTTAGAATATTGCTTGGAAGAAGCAGGTTGGGTCGACCCTAGTCTCAGTAGTATAGTCATCAATATTATTCTTTAGGCTGATGATATAGTTCTTATGTCAACGAGTCCCCATGATATTGAAAACCAACTAAGATTCCTCGATGATTTTTTCTCCAATATGGGTATGATTGTTAATAGTGACCAGACTAAGGTCATGATCATTAAATCTAATAAGATCACTTATGATACCTTCGTATATGACAAAAACAACTTGGAAGAAAGTAAATTCATACAAATATATTGGAATTGATATTTACCACAAGATCAACTAGAATCATAGCATTGAGAAAATGATTATTGAGAGATGAAAATATTATTATGGGCTTGAAAACAATTCCAAATCAGTCGATCTTTGGATATGAGATAAGAAGAAACTCCTCTTTGAGACTCTTTTTATGCATGTTATTCTTTATGGATGTGAAGTCTAGGAATGTAGTATCTCTCGTGAATCCTAGAGAAATATAGAGTAGATACAAAATAATTGTATAACCTATAATCTCAAAATTAAAGGAAATACACCCTATCCCATACTCCTCTTAGAGGCAAGCCTTTCCCCCATTGAGAGCATGGATGTGACTAGATACCTAATGTATAAGAACAAGTTAAACAACATGCAATATAAGAGGATTCCAAAAATTCCTTCAAAATCCAGTCGTAACCACCATCAACTCAGGCAAGGATGGTATAAAGATGCCTCGTCTTGGCTAAGCTATTGGGGAATCATGGAAGACACCATTTTGGAGAAAAAGGATAATATTAAAAATATCATCAAATAAAAAATTAAGGAGAAAATGTGGTGTGATAAAGAGCTAGAGGAAATAATAAAATTAAGTTATTATAAGGATGTAATCAATTCTAATCTAGAAGATCAAAATTGTCTCTCTGTTTTGACGAGTATAAAGAAAAAAATCATGAGCTCCACGGTCAAACTGGCATTCGTCAATTCCTAAGATGCCATGGGATGAAAGAGTTTGTCCTCTTTATGACACTAAGAAGGTTAAATATGAAAAGAATATTCTCTTAGATTGTCCAGCCAATACCCAGATTAGATCTCAATTTCAAAATATTTGTCACACTACCAACCTTCCTAACCTTTTAACTCAACAAAACTATGGCGATCTTACAAATATTCTATTAATACTTTTTTAGCACAAAAACAAAATTCTAAAGAATTGCAAGTAATTTTTTACCCTCTTAAGGTCTGATAAACCAATTTTGTCTCAATGGACATTCAACATCATCATCATTAATTTAAAAATTAAATTATATATATATATATATATATATATATATATATATATATATATATATATATATATATATATATATATATATATATTTCAAAATACATTGTTTTAAAAACATTTTTAATTATTTAATTTAATTGATGTAACAATATTGTTACCTAAATTCAATCTTTATGGATTAAATAATACTAAAACTTTTTAAAAAGAAAGTTTTATGAAAATTGTCTTCTCATTTTTCCTTATCTAAATCTAAATATATAATTTATATTTCAGATATGAACTATATTTCGTTTTAAAAATAACATTCAATATTATAATATTTTAAATTTATTATGAGTTTATTTAAATATTTTTTCTTTTTAGGATGGTATGGAGAGTAAATCCTATAATCTTCATGGTATAATATAATAGTTATGAGCTCAACGGGAAAGATAACAATTATTCCTCTCAACCACCCAAACTAAACCCAACTCAGATTTTATTTAAATATATTTGATATTGAAATTTAATTCTTCTCTTCAAAATAGATGTAATACCATATACCATATTTACCAATAAATTTCAAAAAACCTTTTCCCTTTTGTGGAAGAACATGTGGCTAACATATGGCATTGTATAGATGATCCAGATTATTTTCGGCACAAAATAAGAGCAGAGTTATAATAAAGAAATGCATAGAGATATCGTGGATATCCAATTATATAACAAAAATGTATCAGAGATGCAACCATAAACCTAGAGATACAGTAATGCACAATTTCTATTAATGAAAGAAATGTACAGAGACTGTAAAAATACAGAGTGAAAGATTTGCTAGAATGGTGGCAACTTATCTTTTAGAAGAGATATGATGGCTACTCGCATTTGCAAGAAGATGATTACAATGAGGCTCTGAAGGCCTTTTTACAATAAACAGGAATGCTAAAAACCCTAGACATACAAAAACCTAACCCTAGGAGATGAAGCGCCAAAAGTCATGTGGGCCCCGTTTGGGTAAGTTAGTACATCAACTTCCCGAGGTTGTAACGTTTGCATACGATCTCTGTTTTAGTCACATGATAGCCCGTTGGAAAGGTATTTTCGAGGAGATTCCTGTTGGAGAAAATATAAATGGATTTTCCATAGTTCTTTCCATTTTCCCAAAAACATCATTCAAGGCTTCAAAACGGTCCCGAAAGTTAAAAACTGCTAAAAATAGTAAATTACCAAAATTGTCAGAAAACTGTTTTGAGTCAGTTGGAAAAGGTGAGTAGCCATCGATATCCACCTGGATCAATCCTTCCTCCTTAGGAAGCAATGGTATTCATTGCGTTGAGTGCCCGAGCGAGAGGAAAGAACGTTTGTTGAATCTGAATCTTGGTGAGTTGCTTGCATTGTTGGAGACGCCATGTTGCTTAGTTTGTAGAAGTTTTTCATGAACTTGTTGAGGTTGAGGTTGTTCAACAAGTCGAGCTACATGAGAGGATGGTGTGAAAAATAAATCTGTGTGCTATGTTGCAACCTTGTCGACCTATTTTTGTTGGATAGAAGGTGCTTGGGTTGAGGGTATAGTGGTTGGTGTGTCCTTTTGTTCCCCTTTTGAATAGATTGTGAAGAAGCTGAATTTTGCAGTATGAGATACTACATTGCGGAACTGTTTAGGTTGAACAATATTCGGAACTACCTCTCATATTCTGAAGATATGACCCCCTAGAGAATCAATGACACTACGAAGTCAACACTCATAAACAACATGGCATCTCCACATATATGGCTAGCCCAAGAGAACATGACAAACATCCAGTGGGGAAACATCACATAATACCTCATCCTTGAAGGGTTGGATGTCATATGATAATCGACACTGCTGGTTGACACAAATATCTCGTACTTGGTGAAGCCACCCGATGTTGTATGGATGCGGGTGTGGTGTTGTCGAAAATCTCAATTGTTTGATGACCTCTACTGAGATGAGGTTCTTCTTGCTTCCTCTATCAATAATAAAATGTAGTCGGGTCCCCTTCACCCACATTTGTGAATGAAAAAGGCGCTCCCCCTCTTCAGGATCTGTTGGTTCTTATGGTTGAATTGTTGAGGTCATGCCAATAGAAGTGGGGTCTACATCAATGACATGTCCTTTACTAGTATTTTCATAATCAGATTATGAATCAAGGTTCAGCTCCATGTCTTTGATCTCGATCACCAATGACTGTTTTGAGCGACATTCATCAGTGTTCTGCCAGAGGATTTTGTGGAAATCACACCATTTTCCGGTGTCCTTCTTTGTCTTCCTGTGACCCTTCTTTTCATGTGGCTTGGACTGGTTTTCGAGATATTGTTTGTTAGGGCCATCTTTTTCATACTTTGGTTGTTGTGGATTTGTAGACCCAAACTCCCATTTGTTCTGGTGCTTAAATTTTTGCTCGATTTTAACAACATGTCGATAAGAAGCACCGAGTGATGAGATATATAGAAAATCCATTTCAGTTTTGATGTATATGCCTAAATCCCCATAGTATTTCAGAACCAAATGTCATTCAGAGTCTTTGATACCAGCTTGGTGTGCAAGGTATGGAAGGTATTGGTGAACTCTGGAACTGCTTGGCCCCTCTCTTGCCGCAGTGTGGTCCATCCCATGTACTGGTCCTCATAGCTGCCAACAAAGTAATATTATTCCTTTACCACAGCTACAAAAAAATCCCAAGTGGGCTCGGCCCCATATATTCCATACTACTCTGTGGAACTTTTCTCCCAGTAAGTTTCCCACCAATGTTTGACATGGGGGAGAGATTTGAGGAGTATGAAGGTGTTCTTTTCCCTGTCAAAAAAATTATGAACAAACAAATAAACTTCTAACAGATTTAACCATTTGTCTAGGGCATATGCATCTATCTGACCTTCAAATACGGGAATATAAAAATTAACATGTATATTGAAAGGATAGGTGATTCCAAAATGGTTGTTTGATGAAAATGCACATGTTGCTATCGAAAAATGTTGAAGGATGTGGGGAAAATTCTCCATCATTTCATCCCTCTATCGCGTGAGAGCTTGCTCAAGCAACATATTGATAGAATCGTCTGCTCCGTCATTTTTCTTTTATTCCGCCATGGAGAGTTTCTTGGGCGTGCGAGAGAGATTGTCTTCAAGAGATTCAACCTCAAGACCCAACTTGATATACTCGGACCTCATCGACGACATGCACTGAATTATTTTATCAAGAGCAGCCTGCTCTGATACCACTGATCTAAATTATTTTCGGGACTAAATGAGAGCGGAGATATAATAAATAAATGCACAGAGATATCACAGATATCCAATAATATAACAGAAATGTATCAGATATGCAAGCATAAATCCAGAGATATAGTAATACATGATTTTTATTAATGAAATAAACATACAAACACTGTAAAAATATAGAGTGTAAGACTCGCTAGAATGGTGGCAGCTTATCTGTGAGAAGAGATTTGACGGCTACTCGATTTTGCAAGAAGATGATTACAATGAGTCTCCAAAATTATTTTTAGAATAAATAGGAATGCCAAAAATCCTAGACATCCAAAAACCTAAACCTAGGAGATGAAGCACCAAAAGTCATGTGTGCCCCATTTGGGTAAGTTAGTACATCAACTTCTCGGGGTCGTAACTTTTGCATACGATCTTTGTTTTAGGCGCATGATATCCCGTTGGAAAGGTATCGTCGAGGAGATTCATTTTGGATGAAATATGGAAGAAACTTCCATATTTCTCTCCATTTTCCCAAAAACATCATTTAGGGCCTCAAAATGGCCCCGGAAGTTAAAAACTGCTGAAAATAGTAAATTACCAAAATTGCCAAAAAACTGGTTTGAGTTAGTTGGAAAAGGTGGGTGGCCACTGATATCCACCTGGATCAGTAAAAATTAGCAAAAATTAATACAAGGATCTTACTCTATTTACTATATATATATATATATATATATATATATATATATATATATATATATATATATATATATATATATATATATATATATATATATATATATATATATATATATATATATATCTCNATATATATATATATATATATATATATATATATATATATATATATATATATATATATATATATATATATATATATATATATATATATATATATATATATATATATATATCACTCCACAATTTAGTGTTTTATCTTTATGTACTATGTAAGTATTTTAAAAATAAATGTAAACTATCCTCCTATATAACAACCTAAATATTAAATATACCAACTATTTTGATATATAACAACCTAAATATTAAATGATATTAGGTGATCAAAAACATTCCTATGATTAAGAAAGAGTATATATCTAGGAAAAAATAAATATCCTCCATGAGTTTATAATCTTGAGAGCCTATTGTCATTGGATTCTCTCTAAATAAACAAAGTTGTGGTCCTATGGTCCTTTAGCTAGTTGGTGTAAGCATTTATCTTAATGAAATATTTTCAGTATTGCAGTGGTTATACTTCTTAAATGTTTGCATCTCTGTTCTTTGTTCTTCTAAGTTCTATAAATTGAGGTGATATTATTTGTATTGTTTGTAATAAGATTAAGAATGTGAATATACATTTATGCATGAGGAAATGAATGTAGCAAGTGGTTTAATTAAGGATATTACATTCCACAAGGATTTTACTCTCTTTGTTCTACCTGGAGGTTATATTTTTTTGAAAGTCTTTGTTTCATATCATAGAACAATAACTCCCACATGATATGCCATAAACCTCTTAGAAATATCTACAGACAATACATCTTCTTTCACTTCTTTAAGAAACAAATAAGTGTTTTCCTTAACCACATCTATTTCTTTAAAATCTAGTCTTATTTCCGTTTCAAAACATAGTTCCATAGAGAAGTGGGAACTACCTCCTATCAAACCACAACAATTTTATAAATTAAAATGGTGGAATTATCTCTTACACTCCTTTATAAAAGTCCATTCTCTAAATATTCCCTTTACCTTTGATGATGAACCGATCCATATCAACCTACTTGGAAAAAATCTAATTGATTGGGATAAAAGAGAAGTATCTCTTTATGCACATTTTGTGGCAGTCAAGTTTGGTCCAAATCCATTGTTTAGACAATATATTCCAGTATCTTCTCACTATTGTTTCATAGACACACATCACAACAAATTTTGTGATGCTCTTATTGGAGGATTCCAAGCTCCCTTGTCATATGAACCTGCATTAGCTATTGTTTATCCAAAATATGTAGTTGTCTTAGATGATATTGATATATATCATGTTCCTAAAGCCTATATTCTCCTATTAGGATTCGATGTGAACTCCCATTCTCAAATAATCCAACTCAAATGTATGGTCATTGTACAATTTAGCATTGACACATTACCCCCTATGCAGAAAAAAGTACTTACCATTTTACGCCTTCAAACCGCGGTGGAAAAATATACCTCCAAAAATTCCCATCCAATAAAATTCAATTGGATAGGTATATCCTATCCTACTTCATGTGAAAAAAATACTATGGGTTAAGACAATATTTACTTCAACAAATCTTGATACAAAAAAATATCAAAAAACTCATCCCTATTCATATGACTTAGAGATCTCTATCGTTTAGAACCCTTGAGATGCATAAGACCCAT
The DNA here is from genome assembly GCA_009831015.1 of Picea engelmannii. Lineage (NCBI taxonomy): Eukaryota > Viridiplantae > Streptophyta > Pinopsida > Pinales > Pinaceae > Picea > Picea engelmannii. Next base: position 121,740 of record ML777412.1, read on the forward strand.
AAATAAATTCATCACACTTGTTTTCAATTATCATAATCTAGAAGAAAAGAAGGATATTAACCACTCTGGTGGTTATTCAAAATGTCTAGCCTATCAAGAATAAATGAATAATATTCATGGATGAAGATCACTCAAAGCACCAAGTGTAGATATAATGATGATGTTCTCTTTATCCAGAGAAGGAAGTGGGACCACAAAAAGAAATCCCACAGGTGAAGAATCTTTCCTTCCTTGAAAAAATCTACCACCCATAGGTTTTGGATAGTTCTCTAAAAACCCAAGTACAAAGAGATAATACATAGATGAAAAATCATTTTCCCAAATGACATATTCAATGATGAATGTAAAATAGTAAACTAAAAGCATGAGTAGAGTCTCAATATTGGTCATACATTTGGCTTATAGTCTAGCCAGGTGGCGTGGGTTGCCTCGTCCCAGAGCTCCTCTTCGACAGGTGTTCCTTGCCATTCCATATATGTGTCTGCATCCGCATTATCCACTTTTGCTGCAACCTTCCTGTCCACGTGCATGGCTTGTCCCAAGTCGCCACCTTCCGCTGGAAGCTCTTGTTCGCTCCTACCAAACGTTTCTGCTGGGACGTGATATTCTTGCTCTGCTGCTCCGTGGAAGGTGGAGAGGATATGGAGGAGTGCAGAGGAATTCCCGTCCAGTTGTTGCAGTCAGAATTGTAGATAATCCACGCCCCGTCGGAGCTTGAATACCAGCTTGTAGAGAATATCCATGTTGTCCTACATTTGCTCGTCTGGGATGGAGTCGGAGATAGAGTGTGGAAAAGGTGGAACCTCCAAGGGTGGGAAAAAGTGAAAGTCTTATGAAGCCAACACAGGTACGTTGGCTAAGAAAAATGGAGGTGCTTCAGGAGGTGCCCGAGAAGTGGAGGCCTTGTCTAGGATGATCTCTGAGGGTAAGTCGAGCAAGCTGTGCGTAAGAATCAAACCTTCAAGATGGGAAGAGCTGGAGAGTGGTTCAAGTTTCGGATACGAAGAGTGTGATGAGTGCGAGTTGTGCGAGGAAAGTGAAGAGTGGGAGGGGGATGGGCATCCGAGGTTGAAATCGAAACCAGGGAGAGGTATAGGTGCTCGAGACCAAGATGGAAACCAGGGCGAGCCCCTCCTTGGCCTGCCTGTTTTCCTAGGCATTCTTATGGCTCGGGAGAGATGGTTGGGCAACGAGGAATGCCCCAGGTGGATGGAGAGGGCTGGAGAGGATCCAGTTGCAAGAGAGCACCAAGGATCTGATGGGAAGGGTTTGAAGCAGAGAAAGAGAGTGCCAAGGGAGAGGAAAGATGGAATGAGCCATATTTGCACAGCTGGAGGAGATGAAGGTTGAGCTGCATGCAAAGGTTGATGGCACCTTCAATGAGATCATCCATCGAGGGGATAGCTAGAGACAGGAGACACACCAGGCTTAATGGTGCCTCAAACATCGTAGGAGGATTTAATTGCATGGGGGTGGCAGTTGTGCTTGGCACAGTTCCGTCACATGGTCTTTGCCACGCTGGCTTGTGCACGCCTCCTTGTCTTTCCATGTGTCCCGCACCATCACCTGATCCGGGGGTTCCAACATTTAGCCTTTTGATGTACACCCTTGTTGCAATAAGTGCAATGGTTTTTTGGCATCCAAACTTTTTTTCATTTGTATTTCTTCCATTATGGAGTTGAGTCTTTATGTCATGTCTCCTTCCTAGTCAACATAAATTTCCTATACTAATATTGTCTCTTCTAACACTTGGGCACGAAATGATTAGGTGAATGACAAAATGTACAAGGACACATATTCCACATGTTTGGGATTACATGATTATGCATTTTATAATCAAAAATATATTTTGAAAAACCATGACCATTATACATGTCTTGTGTATCTTCACTTTTCTTTAGAGATGACTTGCATTCACTATCACGATCATGGAGTGATACACAATCACCTTACATGAAATGTTCCCGCAATGACAAAAGCTGGTCACTTGAAGCATCATTTGCTTCCAATGTTTTGGAGAATTCTCCAATCTCCACTTTTCCATATTCCATTCCTAAATAATGAGGTCTTTCCACAACCTCTATGGGATTAATGATACCTTGGACCTTATTTCCAAGGCCCTTTCCTTCATAACCCATCTTGGTTAACAATTTAAAACCTATACCTCTTGTATGTTTTTCAAATGCACCAAAAAAACCATCTTGATGGGAACAATGCGAAATTTATGAATTACTTCCACTGCATACCTCATATATGATTTCTGAATCAGGTGTAGAAGGCAATTCCTTCAATTCTTCTTTTCTTTTGTCATTATTTGAAGATTTCCCTTGAACCGATTTCTTTCGTTCCAAGTAATCTTCATACAACACTTTCACCATATTTTCCATGGAAAAGAGAGTAGTTCGCATATCCTTCTCATCTTGAGAAAGTCCCTCTTTAGATGACATTTTCTCAACTGAGATGAGTTTTTCCCTGGTAAACATGCAAACTCATAAAACCAACCGACAACTAGCTCTGATACCACTTGATCCAAAAAGATCTTTTAATGACAATGGTTGGGTTTTAAAGAATGTGTTATTTTACCATTTAGGAAATTAATGAAAGAGGAAGAATTAATGAGGAAACATAACAACAAACCATAAACAACAAAGGTGATAACAAAGTTCGACAATATCACCTACATCTCGAGGCCTTTGTCTCAATGGGTGAGGCTTTCTTATTTTTGTTTGAAGCTTCAAATGTACATCATAAAAGTGCCAATGGATTAAAAAAATGATCTAGTTGTGTTCTGCTAGATCTCAACAACCCATCAATGCTGACAACACTGAATATGGATGAACGAAGCTCCCAGAAATGGCCCGTAAAGTTGCTCTCCTCAACAACTTCCCTGCATAAAAATGGCTTTGCCTCAACAATTCATCAACATTTTCCTGATCTGAACCTTTCCTCACTTTATGGCTTCAAGAACCTCTAGTTTATATAGACTTGAAGTTGGCAATAAACGCCCAACTTCCCCTCAAGATCGGGCCTCAAAAAGGGCTGAAGATCCTTAAAAAAGGGACAAAATCTCCCAAAACTGGCGAAACATCCATTAAAATATTTATTATAAAGTTTAAAAACCCACTTTTGGGAAAATATAGGGTGCAACCCTCGATTTCTTAGGCTCCTAGCCATGTGGGCACCCTCCATGTGGCTCTGGACTGGTTCACTAGTCCTTAGCCCCTTTGGTCTCGACCCTTGGTTGCAGATGTGTCCATATAGCCTGGTTCTTATGCCTCCACGTGCCTATACATTTTTATCCCCCCTGGTTATAAGCCACCGATCTAGCGCCTTGGTCGACAGGCTAGCCCAGTCAACTGAGCACTAACCATAAATTAGCGCTATCAATTTTGAGGTTCGGGTCATATGTTGTATACACGAGATCGGGGGCTAGATCCAAACAATATTCATGCCAAATGGTTAAAGCATGGGCCATATTGCATCGGTCATGTGGTATGTCGTATGGTTTGCGCCGGAGGCTGGGCCTAGCCCCAGCCCTTTACTCTTTCGTTTGACTACATATTACAACATATATATCTATGAAACCATATAGTTGTTAAGAACCACCAATGGGCGAGCTGGTAGCTCGGCCCTACCAAACCTTTCACCCGGACTTGAGGTTATGGGTTCGACTCCCCGAGATTCCATACATTTTTCCACAAACAAATTATCCAATGGAGGGGTGCCACTTGGCATCCCATGACTGGGCCACGTGGCACCACGTTATTCTCCCAAATAAAATACCAAGTGTCAAACTCATATTCATCCACCTATACCAACCCAGTTAGCACCACTATACCTGCCACATCACTGTACAGTCCTATGGCCGGTATAGTCACTACCACATCACCACTGTACAGATTGTACAGTCAACATTTTTTTTTGCCTGTTTGACAAAAAAAACATACCGCAATATATTTCGCATAGAGTGTCTTTTTTAGAACATTCAAGTTGCATTAGGTTTGTATCAATGATGCCTATGTACACGTCCGTTTTGAAGAGATTCTGAGCACTTTGATTTTTAGGCCTTCCTGGACGGATTTTGGCTCCTGGATCTATTTTGCATCACTAATCCGACTTTAGTCCAAGAATAACAAGACATCCTATTTCATGTTCTATTTCTACAGTGTAACAGGAGTAGGAAACATTAAGTTCATGGAGAAGAATTCAATACCATGAGTTGTTAGATAGTCCACAACCTTTGCAACCCAAGCTCTAATAGTGGTAAAATAGTTGGTTTGGTTTGGTGTGGTTCCTATATGGATCACCTATGTAAGTAAGTAATAAGTAGTAGGTCGGTCTCCTATTTACTTACATAAGAAAATTGACTTGCGAATTTCGTTACACTTGTAGGAAGTACATATTTTTAACGTGGGCTCTAGAATATTCCCATAAACAATCCCACCTATATATGCAAGGAATCTCACCCCTAGGACATATGCGACATCAATATAAGGTGCTTAAATTGCAATCCCTTCAACAAATACCTTACGTCCAATATTTTTTAATCAATGAGAACATAAATTCTTCCACTGGACATTTCTTGACAACTTGATCCCAAACTTTCATATGGTTTCTACGTATAATGTATATAGTGTCATCAATGTGAACCAACATTGTATATATTGAAGGTGATCCATTTTCATTGAGGGATTGGGTGAAACAAATATAGTCACTAGAAGAGACTTGTCTAAACCCAAATCTAAGATACGCTTTGAGTTTGCTCAGCTTAAATGTATATCACAAAGTACAAAAAAATGACCAACGGATTAAATGTTGAATATTTAGACGGAGATGTGCAACATCAAGTTTTGTAACCTCAATGTGATAGAATACCCACGTTTTGGTGGACATGTGCAAAATCTTGGGATAATAAAACTCACAGTATTTAGCAAATGCTCTAAAATTTCACCTTAATGTGAAGCTAACCTAAAATTATTCACGTGGGTAAAGACATTAAGTGGGATTTCCATAATTACCTTCTATTCAATCATATAAGTAAAGTAGAACCCAACACAAACCATCTAGGTATGGTAACATCAAGATCTATAGTAAAACTCTTTGCGGCAAGGAGTTGTTGAAATTGAATTGCAAATGTCGTGTATGTAATCCAGATTCCAATGTATAATACATTAATGTTCCTGTTTCAAAGATAGATTACTCTTGTTTAAAATGTTGAAATTGAAAGTTTGCTTGGATTTCTTAAAACCTTTTTCTAGCACATATTTTCACTTGGAAACGCTATAGCAATTCTACATGACCCTAATCATCCTCGACACCATACACACCCTAACTTTATGTTTACAAAGTTGATGTCATACCTAACTTCTAACTTTATGTTTACAAAGTTGATATCATACCTAACTTCTAGATGTATGTACAAAAGTTTCAATCACACAATAGGTGTCTACTCTTATTAAATGCCCTCTTTCACACATATATACCACAGTTTCTCATTTCAAACATATATTCTCATATTGAAAGATGTGGATTCACATCTTTGTGGATGTGGATTCACATCTTTGTGGCTACAATACCCCTCTAAGTAAATATTCATTGAACCATAAGACAATCAATCCAATGAAAAGAAAAATCTTACTAAAATGCTTTTGCAAATGCAAACAATCCAAATGAAAATACCACATCTATTTTAACATGAATCAATATATAGTTAATGTCTTTAGAAGTCGTGCATCATCCTTGTTTAGACTTTCTTTCTTGAGCATAAGAGAGGTGACCCTCGGACATGCCCATTTATTACAATCCATTTTGGATTTCCAACACTAGATACTTATCAAAAACAAGTTTAAATGGATTGAGGGTATGTTTGAAGTTGATGTTACCTTGTAAAAATAAAATGAATCATAGCTCTTACATACTATTACATTAAGATTGGTGCAATTCGTTTAAGAAAGTTAAAATATATAGTGAGTTTTCAAATGTGACAAGGTCGTATTTTAAAGAAAAAGTTTTTTTTCTTTTTCAAATCTCTTATATGTTAAAAAGTGTATTTGCCACGTTGATTAACTAGCAAGTGATTCATGGTATTTGCCACGTTGATTAATTAGTAAGTGATTCATGGTAAGTGAAAATTACTTACATTTAATAAATGTTAAACATTGTGTTTGCTGCGTTGATTAATTAGCAAGTGATTTAGCCACGTTTTGGACATACCCCCACCACTGAGCCATTTCTCTTCCCGTCGGTTCATGTTTCCCGAGGTTTAAAGAATAACACTAACAAGTTTACTGTACCGCAGCGTTTAAAACATAACACGTTTACTGTAACGGACTTTTAAAAATTTCTGTACTCCGTTTCTCATGACTGTAACGTTACAACTTCAACTGTCCGTTGCATATAT
>ML777412.1:141461-168945 GCA_009831015.1 Picea engelmannii
GGAGAGTAAATGAATCATTTTTGAATTGTGCCCACCTCGATACATGGGACGTATCTTCAAAAAATATTTTTAAAATTTCAAATCTAAACGGCTTAGAGATTTCCTCGCGTTTCGTTATCTCGCGAAATTCCCTTTGACATTTTGATTACCTAACTCGCGAGATTGCGAATTCCGATCTCAGTATTAATGGACCAATAAACCATGATTCATCAGATCCTTAATGATATGATTAGTTTAATCGCTAGATCGTGACTCGGGACTTCGACAATAAATTTTTAGGAGAACACAAGGCCGAGTCGCGAAATCGCGATGTGGAGCTGATCAGGCTTAAATGAAATTATGTCGCGACTTCGCGCATCGGAGTTTCGAATGGTTTAACTTTATGAAATGAAATGCTAAAAGGCGATGTACCGAGAGCCAAGCTCATTATGATTAGTCRTCTACCCTTGGTGTATTGACTATGGTTTTGAAAAAATTATCGCGTTCTCGGCTCTCGGTTTTGAGAAAAGATAAATTTAGGGTCGAGAAATGCCGATGAGAGAAACCCCTAGGGCGTTATATCCAAGGGTTATAGGTATTATACTATTCTTGCCTTGGACGAATATTAAAACCGAGTTCGCACTTCTCGCGATTCGGGACTTTGTGAGCTCAAGGAATGAGGTGTCTGGCCTGCGAGATCACGAAACTTTGGAAAAATCTTTAAGGACAAACATACTTGTGAAAAACGGGCCTTTAGTAAGTGACAAAGGATTACTTATTCAGGCAACAAAAAGCTTCTTTCAGAGTTTTATGGCTTTTGAAGGAAAAACATGGGCGGCTCCAACACCATCTATTGATCAACTTGAAATATAAAATTGTATGTATCTTCTGTTTGTCTTCCATCAAGCTAAAAAAACTGTATTTTTAAGGTATATTTGGTGGCAATTATCTGGTAAGTAGATTTTACTTATCAGCTGCGCAGATAGATATTACAGCTAAGGGATAAAATAGCAAAAATTCAAAATTTTATAGAACTCATAGTAGTAGATGATTTTTATAGAATTTATTGGGGTAGATGATTTCTCGCAGCAGAGTAGAATTTTCAATTTTAAAAAAAAGTTGAATAATTTGTTAGCCAATTTCAAAAGAATGGGTCCTTTTAATACTTTGTACATTAACTATGTATTAGATTTTTCTTTTTTGGAAATAGGGTATTAGAGGAAATATTCTTTTAATTGCAGTGAGAGTAACTAAGAGTTCTATCTTACAGAAACAAACGATCACCCATATCAGAGAAACCCATATCGATCACTTTCTCTGACTCAATTAGATATCAATGGAAATTATTATCTGAGTTTTCATTATAGTTGCAGAAATTATACTTCATAAAATTGTTATGCTCGATTTAATAATTGTTATGGTTACATTTCTTCGTCCGATCAAACAATTTAGTGTAGTTGTCGTCCATCCCATCCCATCCCAAACAATCTCGAAAAGTACAAGCTTTGTCATCGAAAAGTACAAACAATACAATTCTTAACTATAGTTACTAAGTTCGAGTTTGAATTCGAATGGGATACGAAAAAAATTCGAGTACAGGAAAAAAAAAATCTGGAATATATACATCTTACAAATATTCAAATATGCAATTTTTTCAGAATTTTCGGGCGTCTGCTGAAATTTTTTCAAAATTTTTGGGCATACACAGCAGCCCATTAGACCTGCTCTGTATGCCAATTCGCATATAGATCAGACCATTGGGCCATTGACATGCAGAGCAGCCCATTGGACCTGCTTTGTATCATTATCTGCAATATCATTTTGTGTTAATAAAACTTGACCATCTAAAATAATGAGTTTGTAGTTTTTAGGGCAACTTTTATTATTGGGAGATGTTTTTTTTTTTTGTCTTAGTTCTTATTTCTTTAGAAGTTTTAATTTAGATAATATTCACAAGAAAATAAATATCACTTCTAATTATACTTCAAATAATGATGTCCTTCCTCTACCTGACCTACTTTGTATCATTATCTGCAATATCATTTTGTGTTAATAAGACTTGACCATCTAAAATAATGAGTTTGTAGTTTTTAGGGCAAACTTTTATTATTGGGAGATGTGTTTTTTTTTTTGTCTTAGTTCTTATTTCTTTAGAAGTTTTAATTTAGATAATATTCACAAGAAAATAAATATCACTTCTAATTATACTTCAAATAATGATGTCCTTCCTCTACCTGACCTACTTTGTATCATTATCTGCAATATCATTTTGTGTTAATAAGACTTGACCATCTAAAATAATGAGTTAGTAGTTTTTTGGGCAAACTTTTATTATTAGGAGATGGTTTTTTTTTTGTCAATTTAGCTTATTTCTTAGATCATTAGCTTATTTCTTTAGAAGTTTCAATTTAGATAATATTCACAAGAAAATAAATATCACTTCTAATTATACTTCAAATCGTGATGTCCTTCCTCTACCTAACCTAATTGCAATAAGAAAAAAACACCTCATAAACAAATAATCAATAAAAATATTCCAGAAATTGACAACTTTGGAACAATGTTTAAACGCAATAAATATGTTAAAGTCATTATAATTTCATTTTTTTTACTGTATCTTTTACACTTTCAAGTGTTTACACTTTCAAGTGTAATGACGGGCAATGGTGGCACAAAACAATTTGGTCGGTGAAGGTAGCGGTCAAAATCATATGCTTCCTGTGGCTATGCTTAGAAGATCGATTACTTGCAGGCATCAACTATCAAAAACGTGGAGGAATTGGTCCTTCAGTCTGCACTTTATGTCTAAAGGCAGAAGAGTCAGTCACACATCTTTTTGTGGACTGCCAGATTACACAAATGATTTGGGGTCAAATACTCACTTCCTTGAGAATTGACTTTGAGTGGAACAAGGCTACCATCGAAGAAAACCTCAAATTTTGGTTCCTCAAATTGCCAAATCATAAACACATCCCCCTTCTGTTTATGTGGGAAATTTGGAAATTTAGAAACAAAATTATGTTTGACAATCTTACCAAGAATGTACAAGGACTCTACCAGAAAATTCTCACCTCATTACAAGAACATCTACCTAAAGAGGAAGCAGATAAAAAAGGCATACTACTTAACCCGACGTACTGAACAACAATAACCCTATTGGCTTCTTTGATGGTGCAACTTCAATAGACAATTGTGGTATAGGTATTTACTTAAAAATCACTCCTGAACACAACATCCAAGCACATTTTGCTGGAGGCACAGGGAACAATATGTAAGCTAAGTTGTTGGGATTATGGGGACTTCTTTATCTTGCCACTCATTTCTCTATCAAGAAATTAATGGTGGCAGGGAACTCTAAGGTGACTATAGACTGGATTAGTGACAAAGTGAAACTGGTAGGGGGGAGGGATAGCCAGTAGTTATCTAACTAAATAAGGCGTGTATGTGGTATCGAAACCAGGTTCATTCCAGGCATTCATCAATTAAATCTCGTAAAAAACAAGCTAATGCGTCACTGTGTATGGGGTAAGCGGTATCTACTACCCATGAAACTACTCAAGTAGGCTAATGCATCACTGTGTATGGGGTGAGCACGAGTTTCTATTTACTTATCCGCAGACCTAGCTATGTCACTGTGTATGGATCTTGGCTATGTGCAACTAGATCCAGTAGACCTAGCTGCCATGAACAATCAAGAGAGAGTTGCTAAGGTAGAACAGAGTAAACGAGAGAATAAGGCAAAGTTTTGGATTCAGAACTCAGTGGATGACTCGATTTTCTGAAAAATAACAGTTGTTGTTACTTCAAAATAGTTAAATTGCAGACCTTGAGGACGCATTTTTAGACTTTAAAAATGACAGAGTCTGAAAACGTTGATAAATTTATGACCAGAGTCATGGGAATTTTAAGCCAAATCAGGTTGAATCGTGAAGACATCCCTGATCAAAGGATTGTTGAGAAAGTACTCAAAAGGCTTCCAAAGAAATTCTGAATGGTTGTTACAGTCATCCTTGAATCCAAAGATCTGTTAAATATTTCAACATATGAACTAATGGGATCTTTGTTGACACATGAGACTAGACTACATCTAGAATATGAGTCAATAGCCAATGCTTTCAAGACTCAATTCTATTTCAGGAGGGGGAGAGGCAAAGGCAGAGGCAGAGGTCACCGAGGAGGAGGGAGAAGTCCAAGTAACAATCACTCAAGTGAAGGTCACACACATCAAAACCAAAATCAGAATTTCTAACCTCAAAGAGGAAGAGGGAGGAGATCAAATGACAAAGAAAGCATACAATGATATTACTGAAAAAAGTATGGGCACTATGAATCTGTATTCCGGAATAAGAAATCAGATCAGCCCTCATGTAGAGCACATATCTCAAATCATGAAGGAGAAAACTCAGATGAACTTTTTCTCTCATTCCATAAGACTGAAGAACAACACAAAGACCTATGGTTGCTGGATAGTGGATGCAATAATCACATGATAGGTAACAAAGATTTACTTTCATGTATTGATTCTTCTATTTCATCTGGTGTTTCCCTTGGAGATGACTCTTTAGTCAAAGTTCAAGGAAAAAGAACTTTCCATATTCTAACTAAACAAAATGTAAAGAAGGACATAAACAATCTCTATCACGTTCCATATATGAAACATAATCTCTTAAGTGTAAGACAACTAGTTGAAAATGGGTATAAGGTACTTTTTGAAGGAGCATCATGTATGATATATGACAAATCCCCCAACAGAAAATTGAGTTTTGAAATACACATGACTAGGAATAAAATGTTTCCATTGATCTTTATAACTGCAAATTTAACTTGATCTTATGCACAAAGTTCATTCATCCCCAATGAAACTATGGTTTGACATTAAAGATTTGGACATATGCCCTTTCAGAGTCTAAGACTTTTACAGAAGCACTCCATGGTCAAAGATCTACCTATCTTCAAAGATAAAATCCCCCATGTGAGTCTTGCATTCTTTGAAAACATAAGAGAATAAGCTTTCAACTGTCGTCCACTCAAGCCAAAAAACACTTAGAGATGGTTCACAGTGACCTATGTGGACCAATGCAAGCAATGTCAATAGGTGGTATCTTTTATTTCCTAAGATTTATTGATGACTTTAGCGGGAAAATATCGATCTATTTCCTGAGATACAAATCTGAAACCTTTGCAAAGTTCAAAGAGTTCAAGTTTGAAGCTAAAAAAACATAGTGGGAAATATGTAAAGACTCTCAAGTTAAATGGAGGAGAATATTGTTCAACAAAATTTGAAAATTTTTGCAAATCACAAGGCATAATCATGCAAATCACATCCAGGTATACTCCACAACAAAATGGAGTGGATGAGAGGAAAAATCATACTATAATGATCATGGCAAGGAGCCTTCTTAGAGAGAAATGTCTGTCAAATCTATTTTGGGATGAGGCAGTAGCATGCTCAGTTTATCTCCTGAATATATCCCCAACCACTAGTGTCAGGATGAAGGTATCTCAAGAAGCATGGAGTGGGACAAAACAAAATGTTCATGATCTTAGGATTTTTGGATGCATTGCATTCGCTCACATACCTTTCGAATTGAGGAAGAAAGTTGATGATCGAAGTGAGAAATGCATTTTTTTTTTCTACAGTGAGACATCCAAAGTCTACAGACTCTACAATCTAATTTCAAAGAAACTAATTCTCACCAGAGATGTAAAATTTCTTGAAAATCAGTTTTGGATTCAGCCTAAAAATTGCCCTATGGACAGTCAAAATACATTTCTGCCACTTCCTGAAAACACAGAAAATTCAGGACAACAAACGCATGAGCATGTCCTTATACAGTTGAATATCTTGAACTCATTAATCATACCAAGTAGGGAAATTAGAGAAATGAAGGAATTGATGTCATTTGCAGTTGCATCAGAAGCTACAAAGTTGTCTCCATGCCCATAATTAGAGCCCACGGTCTACAAGTATGGACTCAAAAAAAACAATCCCATCATCGTTGTTTTATCAAAATCCCATGTATAAGGAAAAAATGAAAACTGTAATCCACATATCGAAGAAATCAATAGATAAGTGCCCATCACTGTAGCGATATACAAGTCTACCAAAGTATGTTTCTCCATAGGGGAGATTCTCTGCTTCTTCATTATTCAGGAAAGCATAGTGAATAGTACCAGTATCGGAGGTTGAGTCCCCGAAGTTAAATATTGCAGGAAAGTTGCAGCGACAAGGTATGGGCAACAGGGCCACCATCACAATTAATGCATGTAAATGCAATAATCGATTACTATAGAAACAATCCATTGCTGAAGATAGAATCTTAGTTCGGGCGCAACGATAATGATCAAATGGAAAGGCTTCCAACGAAATAGAAGAAAAAAAAGAGCAGAGATCCAGTTCTTGCACCTCTTGTCTATTTGAAAGGATGCCCAGGAAATTGTACAAGATGTTAGATTATTTCACGGTGAGCCTAAATTTCTTAAGAAGTGAGTATAGTCATTGTGTTTACTTTGAAAGTTTGGAAAATGGTACATTCATTTTCTTAGTATTATATGTTGATGATATGATTGTTGCAAGCCAACACATGTTTAATATTAGAAGTTTAAAGGATTAGTTGGCCACGATGTTTCAAATGAAAGATCTAGGAGCAACAAAACAAATCTTGGGAATATAAGTACACAGAGACGTGAAAAATGGTAAGTTGTGGTTATCACAACAAAAATCTATAAAGAACATATCGATGAGGTTCATAATGTATATTGTGAAATTAGTAAATATCCCTATATCTTTCCATTGTAATATTTCTTCAAGTTTATGTCCTAGTAGTAAGGAAGAAAAGGATTATATGTCTCATGTACCATATTCTAATACAATAGGAAAGTTGATGATTGAGATGAAATGTTCAGGACTATATATTTCACATGAAGTTGGTGTTGTGAGTAGACACATGGAAAATCCAGAGAATTGGAAATGGTTGCTTCAGTACCTTAGAGGCACAAGTATCACCTATAATAGTTGCAATCATTTTTTATATGATTATGATTCAGGAGATTTGGAAAAGAAGAAAGATACCTCAGGTTATGTCTCATAAGAATGCAAAGATTTATTGGGTAAGTTTGGACAAGTACAAGWTAAAGTGTTTTGTGGTGGTCAAAGCATTGTGCATTTGACTAACTTTCCAGTGTATCAAAATGGAAAAATGCATCATTTTGTAAGACAAGTTACTAATGAAGGTGGAGTGGTCCATATTGGAGAGAATTTTACATACATATTTACCAAAATAGTATTGTTAAAGAAGTTGCGGTTGTGTGTGGCTTTTATTGGCTTGAAAAAGAGTTGATTAATGGGTTTGGGCAAGGTATTAGGTATTAAGGTAGAGATTGTTAAAATGTGACAACAATTGATTAAAAGAAAATGTAAAAACTAAAACTTACTTATGTAAATATTTGGTTATGTTAGTTTATGAAAATGGTGGAAGTTTGTATAATGGGTGGTAGTTCTTGTAAGTATGTAATGGTTCAATATACATGTATGTCTATGAAGCCCGATACATGTATCAAGTTGTAAGCCTGATTGTCAGCCTAACTTGAATAATAAAGTGATCTGGATTTATGAGCAGAACGAAATGAAAACACATATTTATAATATTAACAGAGAGACACAATGAATAACAACAGAGATACAGTAAAAATGGATTTATATTAAATAAGAAATATGTTGAAACTATAAAATGCAGACTGAAACAAACTTGCTAGAATGGTGGAAGCTTATCTCTAAGACCATATGTGACGGCTACGCTCAATCGCAAGAAGATGAGTACAATGAGGCTTTGAAGGAATTTTTAAAATAAATATGAAATCCAAAACCCTAGACATCCAAAACCCTAACCCTAGGATATGAAGCCCCAAAATTCATGTGGGCCACGTTGGGGTTAGTTAGTACATCAACTTCTCGGGGTCATAAATTTTGCATACTATCTTCATTTAGGACGCATGATAGATAGTTGGAAAGGTATTGATGAGGATATTCATTGACGCGGATCAATGAGAAGCTTTTCTATCATTAAGGTTCCTGATCACGAAAAAGCATTGTTTAGGCCATCAAAATGGCCTCGGAAGTTCAGAAACCGAAAAAATGCTAAACATAGTAAGTTGCCAAAGAAATGTTTTGAGCCAGTTGGACAAGGTAGGTGGCCACCAATATCATATTAGTTGAAACCTCCCCCCTTAGGAAGTAATGGTATCCATTGCGTTGAGTTCCCCCATCAGATGAGGAAACTCTTTCTGAATTTGGCCCCGATTGAGTGACTTTCCTTGCTGCAGGAGTTGCCTTGCTTTGACAACCTGAGAAAGTTGGATCCTCTGTTGGAGACTTCCCTTGACCTATGTGTCCATGATTTGATCATTGGATTCCTTATCCATGTAGTCAGGGTTGAGCTCCGTTGGTGTCAACTGTTCTTCTATCTCCTAGGTGTCCAATAATGGTGGAAAATAAGGCCGAAGGAGGTCCACATTGAATACTAGGTGCAAGCCAAGGAATGGAGGAAGGTTGAGCTCAAAATAATTGTCACCTAAAACCTTGTTGATGGTGTAGGATCCATATTGGAGTGGGAGAATCTTTCGATGAGGCCTTGTAAGGCATTATTTCTACAAGTGCAACCAAAATTTGTCTCCCACCTGAACCTGGTGTGGCACCTGGTGTTGATCATGGAGTTGCTTGTACTTGGTATTGAACTTCTGTAAAATATCCTGAAACTATTAGAGGATGTGTTGAATTCGCTCAATGAACTATGTGGCTTTGTCATCTCCAATTGAAGCATGCAATGATTCTACCTGGGTTGTTGTAAGGGGTAGTGCAACCTCCATAGGACCCAATGGTTGAAATCTCAACCCCACCTAAAAGGGGTTGTGGCCGGTTAAGCTATGTATGGCTCTATTGTAGCTATGTTGAACATAGGGAATACTCTCATCCCAGGTGCAGGGGTGTTTGGGATTGTACACGTGTAGGATGTGCACAATCATATGGTTGATGACCTCAGTTTGTCTATCCATCTACGGGTGGAAGCAAGTGGACTTGGTGAGATTGGTGTCCAACAGTGACCAGAGGCTCGACCAAAATGAGTTGAGAAACAAACTATCTCGATCTAAGATAATGGTTTTTGGGATCCCAAAGTGGACCCACATTCGTTCAAAGAAGAGCTTGGAAGTAGCCTCTGTTGTGATTCTCTTCTTGTAGGTTTCCATAATGTCCATCTTGGAAAATCGATCAACAACCACAAAAACACAATCATTTCCCCGCTTGGTGGACCAAAGGCCTGACATATAGTACAATGAGATGGATTCCCAGGGTCTGTCAGGAGTAGGCAGACGAGTGTAAAGGCCTTGTTTCCTAATGGTCATATTGGAAATAGCATAGGAAGTGCAAGACCATATATACTTTCTAACATCCTGTCGAAGTTTCGACCAGTAGAAATTTCGCTGCAACACTGCCACTATCTTTTCCATGTTGAAGTGTCCTACCACCCAACTGTAGTGGCATTCCCAAATAATATTTTCTTTCTCTCTTGATGGAACATGTAGATGGCCCATATGGCACAAAAACCCATCCTGAATATGGAAATTGGTGACAATTGTGTTTGCCTCCAACATCTGGTAGGTGTTGGCGAAGTCAGGATCTGTCTCAAAGAGGTGGGGCCATCCATAGGTATCATGGTGGAAAGATTTGAGAACTGTTGTGAGTTTCGCAACTAGAGTTCGTTTGAGGAAATCAACAACTTGGTGATCCATGTGGATATTGATGGCCACCCACCTTTTCCAACTCGCTCAAAACAATTTTCTGGCAATTTTGACAATTTACTATTTTTAGCAGTTTTTAACTTTTGGGGCCATTTTGAGGGCCTAAATGAAGGTTTTTAGAGATTGAGCCCCCAAAATGAATATCGTCGACGATACCTTTCAAACGAGCTATCGTGTTCCCCAAACATAGATTGTATTCCAAAGTTACACCCCTAGGAAGTTGATACACCAAACTACCCAAAAGGGGGTCCACAAAATTGTTGGCTTTTCATCTTTCGGGGTTAGGGTTTTGGAATTTCTTTATGAAAAAAAATTCTTTGGAGCCTCATTGTAAAATCATCTTCTCACATATGTGAGTATCTATCACATCTCTTCTTAGAGATAAGATGTTTCCATTCTAGCGAGTCTTTCACTCTGTATTTTTATAGTCTTTTTACATTTTCGATCATTAATAGAAAATTGTGTATTATTGTAACTCTTTGTTTATTGTTTCATATATGATACATTTTTTTTATATTATTGGATATCCAAGATATCTCTGTACATTGATTTATTATATCCCTTCTCTCCTTTCGTGCCAAAAATAATCTGGATCAGTGGCATCAAAGGAGGTTGTTCTTGATCATTTTTTTCAGTGCATGTCCCCAACGAGGTCCGAGTATAGAAGTTTGGGTCTCTAGCCTGTCTCTCTTGAAGACAAATTTTCTCGCACACCCAAGAAACCCTCCATGGTGGAAGAAAATAAAAATGATGGAGCAGACAATTCTATCAATATGTTGGCACTTGAGCAAGCTCTCACGTGACAGAGAGATGAAATGATGGAGAATTTTTACCACATCCTTCAATGCCCGCCGATAGCAACAAGCGCATATTAATCAAACAACCACTTTGGAAAAACCTCTTCTTTCAAGGTACAGGTTAATTTTGATATTCCTGTATTTGAAGGTCATATAGATGCGGATGCTCTAGAAAAATGGTTAAATCTGCAAGAAGGTTATTTCGTTGTTCACCATTTTTCCGATAGGGAAAATATCACCTTCTCACTCCTTAAATATCTCCCCCCTTTAAACCATTGGTGGGAAACTTACTGGGAGCAAAGTTCCATAGAAGAGTCTAGAATATATGGGGCCAATCCCACTTGCGATTTTTTTTAGATGCGATAAAGGAACAGTATTACACTGTTGGAAACTATGAGGACCAGTATATGAGATGGACCACACTACGGAAAGAGAGGGGAAAAGAAGTTTTAGAGTTCACCAATACCTTCCATACATATCTAGAGTGTTGGGATCCACTGGATCTTGGCTATGTGCAACCAGATCCAGTAGACCTAGCTACCATGAACAACCAAGAGAGAGTTGCTCAGGTAGAACAGAGGAAAAGAGAGAATAAGGCAAAGTTTTGGATTCAGAACTCAGTGGATGACTCAATTTTCTCAAAAATAACAGTTGTTGTTACTTCAAAACAAGACTGGGACGTCCTAAAAATAACATACCATGGAAATGACAAGGTCAAAACAGTTAATTTGCAGACCTTGAGGACGCATTTTGAGACTTTAAAAATGACAGAGTCTGAAAACATTGATATATTTATGACCAGAGTCATGGGAATTGTAAGCTAGATCAAGTTGATTGGTGAAGACATCCCTGATCAAAGGATTGTTGTGAAATTACTCATAAGTCTTCCAAAGAAATTCTAAATGGTTGTTACAATCATCCTTTAATCCAATGATCTATTAAATATTTCAACAGATGAACTAATGGGATCTTTGTTGACACATGAGACTAGACTACATCTAGAAGATGAGTCAATAGCCAACGTTTTCAAGACTCAATTCTATTTTAGGAGAGGGAGAGGCAAAGGCAGAGGCAGAGGTCACCGAGGAGGAGGGAGAAGTCCAAGTAACAATCACTCAAGTGAAGGTGACGCACATCAAAAGAAAAATCAAAATTTCTAACCTCAAAGAGGAAGAGGGAGGAGATCAAATGACAAAGAAAGCATACAATGCTATTACAGAAAAAAGTATGGGCACTATGAATCTGTATTCCAGAACAATAAATCAGATCAACCCTCAGGCAAAGAACATGTCTCAAATCATGAAGGAGAAAATTCAGATGGGATTTTTCTCTCATGCCATAAGAGTGAAGAACAACACAAAGACCTCTGGTTGCTAGATAGTGGATGCAATAATCACATGATAGGTAACAAAGATTTACTTTCATGTATTGATTCTTCTATTTCATTTGATATTTCCCTTGCAGATGACTCTTTAGTCAAAGTTCAAGGAAAAAGAACTTTCCATATTCTAACTAAACAAAATGTAAAGAAGGACATAAACAATGTCTATCATGTTCCATATATGAAACATAATGTCTTAAGTGTAAGACAACTAGTTGAAAATGGCTATAAGGTACTTTTTGAAGGAGCATCATGTATGATATATGACAAAACCCCCAAGAGAAAATTGATTTTTGAAATCCACATGACTAGGAATAAAATGTTTTCCTTGACCTTTAGAACTGAAAATTTAACTCGATCTTATGCACAAAGTTCATTTATCCCCAATGAAACTATGGTTTGGCATTAGAGATTTGGACATATGCCCTTTCAGAGTCTAAGACTTTTACAGAAGCACTCCATGGTCAAAGATCTACCTATCTTCAAAGATAAAAATCCCCCATGTGAGTCTTGCATTCTTTGAAAACATAAGAGAATAAGCTTTCCATTGTCCTCCACTCAAGACAAAAAACACTTAGAGATGGTTCAGAGTGACATATGTGGACCAATGCAAACAATGTCAATAGGTGGCATCTTTTATTTCCTAAGATTTATTGATGACTTTAGCGGGAAAATATCGATCTATTTTCTGAGATACAAATCTGAAACCTTTGTAAAGTTCAAAGAGTTCAAGGTTGAAGCTGAAAAAACATAGTGGGAAATATGTAAAGACTCTCAGGTTAAATGGAGGAGGATAATATTGTTCAACACAATTTGAAAATTTCTGCTAATCACGAGGCATAATCATGCAAATCACATCCAGGTATACTCCACAACAAAATGGAGTGGTTGAGAGGAAAAATCATACCATAATGATCATGGCAAGGAGCCTTCTTAGAGAGAAATGTCTGTCAAATCTATTTTGGGATGATGTAGTAACCTGCTAATTTTATCTCTTGAATATATCCCTAACCACTAGTGTCAAGTTGAAGGTCCCTCAAGAAGCATGGAGTGGGACAAAATGAAATGTTGTTGATCTTAGGACTTTTAGATGCATTGCATTTGCTCACATACCTATCGAATTGAGGAAGAAACTTGATGATCGAAGTGAGAAATGCATTTTTTTTTCTACAGTGAGACATCCAAAGCCTACAGACTCTACAATCTAATTTCAAAGAAACTAATTCTCACCAGAGATGTAAAATTTCTTGAAAACTAGTTCTGGATTCAGCCTAAAAATCGCCCTATGGACAGTCAAAATACATTTCTGCCACTTCCTGGAAACACAGAAAATTCAGGACAACAAACACATCATCCTGTCCTTCCAAGATTCCAAGTACAAGGACAGCCTGAAACTTCTCTGGACAACTCTTCCTCAAGAAGAAATTCATCCTCTGAATTTCAAAATCAGCGAACTCAAAGCTTGAGAGAAATCAATCAACAGTTGGATGATGTTGATCAACGAAATATTTTTTCATTAATGTCATGTCAACCTACATCTTTTAAAGAGGCGTCTAAAGAGCCACATTGGGTTCAAGCCATGAACCAAGAGATTGACTCCATTGAGAAGAAAAATATGTGGGATCTTGTTGATATTCCCAGACATAAGATAAGTATTGGTGTCAAGTGGATTTACAAAACTAAACACAATGAAAAGGGGTAGATTGAAAAACAAAAAGAAAGACTTGTTGCCAAAGGATTCTCATAGCAACCAGGCATTGATTATGGTGGAACGTTTTCTCCAATAGTAAGGTTGGACACTGTAAGGACTCTCTTAACCATAACACCTAAACATAAATTGCAAGTATACCAGATGGATTTCAGGTTATCTTTCCTGAATGGTGTCTTAGAAGAAGAGGTCTATGTGGATCAGCCACGTAGATTTGAAGTCAAAGAGTAGCTATCGAAAGTGTATGGGTTGAAGAAAGTCTTGTATGGTTTAAAGAAAGCTCCAATATCTTGGTACAACGGAATTGACACTTACCTAATCAAGAGTGGTTTTAACAAAAGCCAAAATGAGCCAACTCTATACACCAAAATAGATCAGCAAGGTAAAATTTTGATTGTATGTTTATATGTTGATGACATGATATATACTAGAAATCTTGAGTCAAGCAATTTTAAACATGCCATGCAATATGAGTTTGAGATGACAAATCTTGTCATAATGAAGTATTTTTTGGGGATTGATGTTCACCAATCAACCAAAGGGATTTTTTTCTGTCCGCAAAAATATGCAACAAACATCATCAAAAGATTTTGCATGGAAGACTGCAATCCATCATAAACTCCTATACCCCTAGGCACAAAATTGATCAATCAAGATGAAGGCCCTACAATGGATTCTACCTTGTACAAAATTTTAGTACGAAGTTTGTTGTATCTTACAACAACTAGGCATGATATTATGTATGCAACCGGTTTTTTTTCGAGGTTCATGGAATATCCCAAAGATTTTCACAGGAAGATGGCGAAAAGGATTTTGAGATATGTTGTTTGCACTCTAAATTTTGGTTTATGGTACACTTAGTCTGAAGATAATCATCTTTCTAGTTACACTAACAGTGATTTTGTAGGAAGCCTAGATGATCGGAAAATCACCTCAGGGTATGATTTTCACCTGGGCATGAATATGATTTCTTGGGCATCAAATAAGAAGCCCATTGTCTCAATATCTTCTGCAGAGGAAGAGTATGTAGCTTCTACCTCAAATTCTTGTAAATATGTGTGGCTGCAAAGACTATTGAATGACATGTCACATATAGAAAAGGAGTCAACTCCTATCTTCTGTGACAATACTTCAACAATTGCTTTATCCAAAAACCATGTTTTTCATAAGAAAAACAAGCACATTGACTCTCGCTTTCACTTCATATGCAAGCTAGTCAATAATGGTGAAATCACCTTTCAATTTTGTGGCTCACGAGATTAGCTCACAGACATCCTTACAAAGCCATTGGGCAAAACCATTTTTTATTTTCAGAGACAACACTTGGGAATTATCATTGTTGTTGTTTGTAACTGTTGAGTTTAAGAGGGAGTGTTAGTTAGTTATAACCTCAACAACATATGACTGTACACTGCCAACTGTTCTGGCCAGCTATACCAGTTGTTAGGATTTCTTCTTTCGTTCTTGATTCAGTTGTTATGTTTCTCACCTATAAGATTTATCCTAGCATCTAATATGAATGCACTATGCACATTCTTGTTCCCAACCTGTCTTCTTTGTATTATCTTCTTCATTTGTTATTTTTTCACAGTAGAGCTATCGCGCTCAAGGGAAGAGGAGCTAAAGAGGGTTTCGTCTATTTCAAAGGATACTGCAGTAAGGCGCAAGAACTATATCTTTTCTCTTTTTTTTCTTCTATTCCATTGGAAGCCTTGGAATTTGATGATTATCGTTTTGCCCAATATCGCATTCTATATTAAAAAATGGATCGTTGATACAGTAATCGTTTATTTCTTTTACATGCATTAATTTTTATGGTGGACCTCCTTCCCATACCCTGTCACTATCGCTGAAACTTTCCTGCAATATTTAACTTTGGGCACTCGACCTCTAATATTGGTGCTATTGACTATGCTTTCCCAAATAATGAGGCAGCAGAGAATCCCCCCTATGGAGAAACATACTTCGGTAGACCTGTATATCGCTATAGCAATGGATTCCTATTTATTGATTTCTTCGGTATGTTGATTACAATTTACATTTTTTCTTTATACATGGTAGATAAGAAGGATTTTTTAATTTTAAGGTCACCATCTAGATTATATTGATAATTTTATGATAATGTTGTTTGATTTTGATACAACAACGACGATGGGATTGTATTTTTTGAGTCCATACTTGCAGACTGCGGGCTCTAATTATGGGCATGGAGCCAACTTTGCAGCCTTTGGTGCAACTGCAAATGACATCAATTCCTTCATTTCTCCAATTTCCCTACTTGGTATGATTAATGAGTTCAAGATCTTCAAGCAGAAAGTCATGGACACCATCTATGCACACGGTAATTAAGGAATTTTCCATGGCTAACTTATTATAACTCTAATAAACACGAAGGTATGGTCGTGTTGGAACCTAATGTAGATGGAAAATTTTGGTCGGTATCATTTTTCTTTCATGGCTGCAGGTGCTCAAAGGTACATTCCAAGTGCATATGAATTTTAGAAGGGAATTTACATGATATAAATATGAGGCAATGACTTCAGCTATGCGTACAAGAACCTCAACTTGAACCCAAGCCTTGGGCTCAAGTTGAGGTTCTTGTACGCATAGTTGAAGTCGGTACCTTTGAGCACCTGCAGCCATGAAAGAAAAATGATACTGACCAAAATTTTCCATCTACATTAGGTTCCAACACGACCATGCCTTTGAGTTTATTAGAGTTATAATAAGTTAGCCATGGAAACTTCCTTAATTACTGTGTACATAGATGGTGACCATGACTTGTTGCTTGAAGATCTTGAACTCATTAATCATACCAAGTAGGGAAATTGGAGCAATGAGGGAATTGATGTCATTTGCAGTTGCACCAGAGGCTGCAAAGTTGGCTCCATGCCCATAATTAGAGCCCACACTCTGAAAGTATCGACTCAGAAACGTCAATCCCAACGTCGTTTTTGTATCAAAATCAAACAACATTATCATAAAATTATCAATATAATCTAGACACTCACCTTAAAATTAAAAAATTCTTTTTTCCTACCATGTATAAGGAAAAAATGAAAATTGTAATCCACATACCGAAGAAATCAATAGAAAGGCGTCCATCACTGTAGCGATATACAAGTCTACCCAAGTATGTTTATCCATAGGGGATATTCTCTGCTTCCTCATTATTCGGGAAAGCAAAGTGAATAGTACCAGTATCAGAGGTCGAGTCCCCGAAGTTAAATATTGTAGGAAAGTTTTAGCGATAGTGACAAGGTATGGGCAACAGGGCCACAATCACAATTAATGCATGCAAATGCAATAATCGATTATTGTAGAAATGATCCATTGTTTAAGATAGAATCTTAGATCGGGCGCAACAATAATGATCAAATGGAAAGGCTTCCAATGAAATAGAAGAAAAAAAGAGCAGAGATCCAGTTCTTGTGCCTTTCGTCTATTTGAAAGGATGCCCAAGAAATTATACAAGATGTTAGATTATTTCACGGCGAACCTAAATTTCTTAAGAAGTGAGTATAGTCATTGTGTTTACTTTGAAAGTTTGGAAAATGGTACATTCATTGTCTTAGTATTATATGTTGTTGATATGATTATTGCAAGCCAACACATGTTTAATATTAGAAGGTTAAAGTCTTAGTTGGCCACGATGTTTCAAATGAAAGATCTAGGAGCAACAAAACAAATCTTGGGAATATAAGTACACAGAGACGTGAAAAATGGTAAGTTGTGGTTATCACAACAAAAATCTATAAAGAACATATTGATCAGGTTCAGAATGTATATTGTGAAACTAGTAAATATCCCTATATCTTTCCATTGTAAGATTTCTTCAAGTTTATGTCCTAGTAGTAAGGAAGAAAAGGATTATATGTCTCATGTACCATATGCTAATACAATAGGAAAGTTTATGATTACGATGAAATGTTCATGAATAGATATTTCAAATGAAGTTGGTGTTGTGAGTGGACACATGGAAAATCCATAGAA
The DNA here is from genome assembly GCA_009831015.1 of Picea engelmannii. NCBI lineage: Eukaryota > Viridiplantae > Streptophyta > Pinopsida > Pinales > Pinaceae > Picea > Picea engelmannii. The sequence continues at coordinate 159,115 of ML777412.1, forward strand.
TTGAAAATGGTTGCTCCGGTACCTTAGAGGCAGAAGTATCACCTATAATACTTGCAGTGATTTAGTGTATGATTATGATTTAGGATATTTGGACAAGAAGAAATCTACCTGAGGTTATGTCTCGCAAGAATGCAAGGATTTATTGAGTAAGTTTGGAAAAGTATAAGATAAAGTGTTTTGTGGTGGTCAAAGCATTGTGCATTTGACTAACTTTCCAGTGTATCAAAATGGAAAAATGCATCATTTTGTAAGAAATTTTTAAAAAATGCATCATCAAAGTGGTCCATATTGGAGAAATTTTTACATACATATTCACCAAACTAGTACTGTTAAAGAAGTTGCGATTGTGTGTGGCTTCTCTTGGCTTGAAAAAGAGTTGATTAATGGGTTTGGGAAAGGTATTAGGTAAATTATTTCCAAGGTGGAGATTGTTAAAATGTGACGATAAATCGATTAAAAGAAAATGTAAAAACTAAAAATTACTTATGTAAATATTTGGTTATGTTAGATTATGAAAATGGTGGAAGTTTGTATAACGGTTGGTAGTTCTTGTAAGTATGTAACGGTTCAATATACATGTATGTCTATGAAGCCCGATACATGTATCAAGTTGTAAGCCTGATTGTAAGCCTAACTTGAATAATAAAGTGATCTAGATTTATGAGAATAACGAAATGAAAACACATATTTATAATATTAACAGAGAGACACAATGAATACCAATAGAGATACAGTAAAAATGGACTTATATTAAATAAGAAATATGTTGAAATTGTAAAATGAAGACTGAAACAAACTTGTTAGAATGGTGGAAGCTTATCTCTGAGAACATATGTGACGACTATGCTCAATCACAAGAAGATGAGTACAATGAGGCTCTGAAGGAATTTTTAAAATAAACATGAAATCCAAAACCCTAGAAAACCAAAACCCTAACCCTAGGAGATGAAGCCCCAAAAGTCATGTGGGCCACGTTGGGGTTAGTTAGTACATCAACTTCTTGGGGTCATAAATTTTGCATACGATCTTCGTTTAGGGCACATGATAGATAGTTGGAAAGGTATTGATGATGATATTCATTGAGGGGGATCAATCAAAAAATTTAGCTATCATTGAGGTTCCTGATCATGAAAAAGCATCGTTTAGGCCATCAAAATGGCCTCGGAAGTTCATAAACCGAAAAAATGTTAAACATAGTAAGTTGCCAAAGAAATGTTTTGAGCCAATTGGACAAGGTAGGTGGCCACCAATATCATCTTGGTTCAATCCTCCCCCCTTAGGAAGAAATGGTATCCATTGCATTGAGTTCCCCCATGAGATGAGGAAACTCTTTCTGAATTTGGCCCCAAGTGAGCCACTTTCCTTGGTGCAGGAGTTGCCTTGCTTTGACAACTCGAGAAAGTTGGATCCTCTGCTGGAGACTTCCCTTGACCTATGTGTCCATGATTTGATCATTGGATGCCTATTCAATGCAGTCAAGGTTGAGATCCATTGGTGTCAATTGTTCTGCTATCTCCTAGGTGTCCAATAATGGTGGAAAATAAGGTCGAAGGAGGTCCACATTGAATACTAGGTGCAAGCCAAGGAATGGGTGAAGGTTGAGTTCAAAATAATTGTCACCTAAAACATTGTTGATGGTGTAAGATCCATATTGGAGTGGGAGAATCTTTTGATCAGGCCTTGTAAGGCATTATTTATGCAAGTGAAACCAAAATTTATCTCCCACCTGAAACTGGTGTGGCACCCAATGTTGATCATTGAGTTTCTTGTACTTGGTATTGAACTTCTATAAAATATCTTGAAACTATTGGAGGATGTGTTGGATTCACTCAATGAACCGGGTGGCTTTTTCATCTCCAGTTGAAGCATGCAATGAGTCTTCTTGGGTTTCCGCAAGGGGTAGTGAAACCTCCATGGGACCCAATGGTTGAAATACCAACCCCACCTGAAAGGGGTTGTGGTCGGTTAAGCTATGTATGGCTTTGTTGTAGCTGTGTTGAACATAGGGAATACTCTCATCCTAGGTGCGGGGGTGCTTGGAATTGTACATGCGTAGGATGTTCACAATCATCTGGTTGATGACCTCTGTTTGTCCATCCATCTGTAGGTGGAAGAAATTGGACTTGGTGAGCTTGGTGTCCAACATTGACCAGAGGCTTGACCAAAATGAGTTGAGAAATCAACGATATCGATCTAAGATAATGGTTTTTGGGATCCCAAAGTGGACCCACACTCATTCAAAGAAGAGCTTGGAAACAACCTCTGTTTTGATTCTCTTCTTGTAGGCGGCCATAATGTCCATCTTGGAAAATCAATACACAACCACAAAAACACAATCATTTCCCCGCTTGGTGGACCAAAGGCCTGACATATAGTCCAATGAGATGGATTCCCAGGGCCTGTTAGGAGTAGGCAGAGGAGTGTAAAGGCCTTGTTTCTTAATGTTGATATTGGAAATAACAGAGGAAGTGCAAGGCCATATATACTTGTTTACATCCTGTCGAAGTTTCGACCAGTAGAAATGTTGTTGCAACACTGCCACTATCTTTTCCATGTCGAAGTGTCCTGCCACCCAACTGTAGTGGGATTCCCAAATAATATTTTCTCTCTCTCTTGATGGAACATGTAGATTTCCTATATGTCACAAAACCCATCTTGAATATGGAAATTGGTGACAGTTGTGTTTGCGCCCAACATCTGGTAGGTGTTGGTGATGTCAGGATCTATCTCAAAGAGGTGGGGCCATCCATATGTCTCATGGCGGAAAGAATCAAGCATTGTTGTGAGTTCCACAACTAGAGGTCATTTGAGGAAATCAACGAATCTGTGATCCATGTGTATATCGATGGCCACCCACCTTTTCCAACTCGCTCAAAACAATTTTCTGGCAATTTTGACAATTTAGTATTTTTAGCAGTTTTTTACTTTCGGGGCCATTTTGAGGGCATAAATGAAGGTTTCTAGAGATTGAGCCCCCAAAATCAATCTCATCGATGATACCTTTCGAATGAGCTATCGTGTGCCCCAAAAATAGATTGTATTCTAAAGTTACACCCCCGGGAGTTGATACACCAAACTACCCAAAAGAGGGTCCACAAAATTGTTGGCTTTTCATCTTTCAGGGTTAGGGTTTTGGAATTTCTTTATGAAAAAAATGTCTTTGGAGTCTCATTTGAAAATTATCTTCTCACGGATGCGAGTATCTATCACATCTTTTCTTAGAGATAAGATGTCGCAATTCTAGCGAGTCTTTCCCTCTGTGTTTTTCTGTCATTAATAGAAAATTGTGTGTTATTGTAACTCTGTGGCATCAAAGGAGGTTGTTCTTGATCAATTTTTTTAGTGCATGTCCCCGACAAGGTCCGAGTACATAAGTTTGGGTCTCTAGCTTGTCTCTCTTGAAGAAAATTTCTCTCACACACCCAAGAAACCCTCCATGGTGGAAGAAAAGAAAAATGACAGAGCAAACAATTCTATCAATATGTTGCTTGAGAAAGCTCTCACGTGACAGAGGGACGAAATGATGGAGAATTTTTCCCACATTCTTCAATGCCTGCCAATAGCAACAGGTGTATCTTAATCAAACAACCACTTTGGAAAAACCTCTCCTTTCAAGGTACAGGTTAATTTTGATATTCCCGTATTTGAAGGTCAGATAGATGCGGATGCTCTAGAAAAATGGTTAAATCTACTAGAAGGTTATTTTGTTGGTCACAATTTTTCCGACAGGGAAAATATCACCTTCTCACTCCTTAAATATCTCCCCCATGTCAACCATTGGTGGGAAAATTACTGGGAGAAAAGTTCCACAGAAGAGTCCAGAATATATGGAGTCGATCCCACTTGCGATTTGTTTTTGGATGCGATAAAGGAACAGTATTACCCTGTTGGAAACTATGAGGACCAGTATATGAGATGGACCACACTGCAGAAAGAGAGGGGAAAATAATTTTCGGAGTTCACCAATACCTTCCATACCTTGCACACCAAGATGGGTATCAAATACTCCGAGCAACATTTTGTTATGTAATACCTTGGGGCTCTACACAGATACATACAAACTGAAATGGATTTTCTGGACATATCATCACTCGGTGTTTCTTCTTGATATGTTTTTAAAATCGAGTAGAAATTTAAGCACCAAAATAAACGGGAGTTCATATCTAAAAACAACTTCCTAAAAACTAGTCTAAGCCACAAGAAAAGAAGGGTCACAAAAAGACAAAGGACAGCATAAAATGGTGCAATTTCCACAAAATCCCCTGGAACAACACCAGTGAATGTCACTCAAAACAGTCATTAGTTTTTGAGATCAAAAACAAGGAATCAAAACCTGATTCAGAAAATGATTATGAAAATATTGGTAAAAGACAGATCATCGATGTAGACCCCACTGCTATTGTCGCAACTGCAACAATTCAACTAGAAGAACCAAAAGATATTGAAGAGGGGAACTCCTTTTTCATTCACAGATGTGGGTGAAGGGGACCCCGCTACATTTTATTGTTGATAGCGGAAGCCAGAAGAACCTCTTCTTAGTAGAAGTCATCAAACAGTTAGAATTGTTGAAAACACCACACCCACAACCATACAACATCGGGTGGCATTTCCAAGGATGATATATTTGTATCAACCATCAGTGTCTATTTTCATACGACATCAAACCCTTCAACGATGAGGTATTATGTGATGTTTCCCCACTGGATGTTTGTGATGATCTCTTCGACTAGCTATATATGTGAAATGACAAGTTGTTTATGAGTCTCGACCCCACAGTGTCATTGGTTCTCTCGGGAGTCATCTCTACAGAATACCAGAGGTAGTTCCAACTATTGTTCCACATATATAGTTTTGCAAGGTAGTATTTCATACTACAAAATTTAGCTTCTTCACAATTTGTTCAAAAGGTGAACAGAAGGATACTACAACCACTACAACATCGACCCAAGAACCTTCTATCCAATAGAACATGGTCTAAAATAAAGAAACAAATCGGAAATATTCTTTCTACACAAATATATCTCATGTATCCAAACTGGTTAAAAATTTCCAACCCTTCAAGCCACCGGTTCGTGGAAACCTTCAAAAAGCTAAGCAACGCAACTTCTCCAACAAGGAAAGTAGTTCATCAAGATATAGATTCAACAAACTCTTTTCCATATCCCTCATGCACTCAACGCAATGGAGACAATTTCTTCCTAAGGAGGGAGTATTGATCCAGGTGGATATCAGTGGACACCCTCCTTTTCTAACTCACTCAAAACAAGTTTTTGACAATTTTGACAATTTACTATTTTTAGCGATTTTTAACTTTCGGTGCCATTTTGAGGGCATAAATGAAGGTTTATTTGGGATCAAGCATTTCAATGATATCCTAAGGCTCTAATTGATACCCAAAAGTGAATCTATGCAATAATACCTTTCCAACGAGCTATCTTTCACCCCAAACGAAGATCGTATGCCAAAGTTATACTTTCAAGAAGTTGATACACCAAACTACCCATAACGAGATCCACAAAACTGTTGGATTTTCATATTCCGGGGTTAGGGTTATGAATTTTATTTATGATAAAAAGGCCTTTGGATCCTCATTGTAAAATCATCTTCTCATGGATGCAAGTATCTGTCACATCTATTCTCAGAGATAAGCTGCCACGATTCTAGTGAGTCTTTCACTCTGTATTTTTACAGTCTTTGTACATTTTCGCTCATTAATAGAAAATTGTGTATTACGATATCTATGTGTTTATGGTTGCATCTATGATACATTTATTTTATATTATTAGATATCAAATACATCAATGTACATTGATTTATTATATCTCTTCTCTCATTTCATGCCGAAAATAATCCGGATCACTCGGTTGGTACTTCCTGTTTAATACTTGAGGTTGAGGTGGAACTGCTGCAAATATATAGACCACTTCTGATGGTGATCATTCTAAAATTTTCCTTATGTCTACATGAGCTAAAACATTTTATGATAAGTGTGGATCACTATCTCGTTCTCGAGAAAGTAATGCCTCCACTGGCAGTAGGATTTCGCAATGGAGTAAAATTATTTTTCATAAGTAGGGTACTTACGAATGACATCTAATAGTGTCTCACTATGATAGGCCATGGGGTGGCCATGTTGAGTGATGACTGTGCCCACATCATAGTCTAAAGTATCTATCTCGATCTCAAAAGGATATTGCAGTTCAAGTGATGAAAGCACCGGGGAAGAGCACAAGTGCTACTTTAGATCATCGAATCCTTTATGTTGGGACAGGCCCCACACAAATTTTTCCTTACTACCACCTATGGTTATTTGGATGAGGGCCCATGAAATATGGGAGAATCCTAAGAAAAACCTGTGATAGAAATTGGAAATGCCTAAGAATCTCTAAATCTTAGTGAACATGGTTAGGGCTGGCCAATCACAGATGAATTGGATCTTGGATGGATCCACATGCACACCATATGAATCAACAATGTAGCCTAGGTAGTAGACTCTTTCCATGCTGAAGGAGTAATTTTTCAAGTTGGCATATAGCTTGTGCTGCCACAGAGTGTGAAGAACCTACTGAATGTGTTGCAAGTGTTCCGCCCAAGTCTTGTTGTAGATGAGGATGGAATCCAGGTACACCACTATAAGAATTGGTGAAAGGCCGCAAGATATCATTCACCAGCCTCATGAAAGTTGTTGGGGAATTGGTCAAACCAAAGGGCATGACGAAACATTCAAAAATACCTTCTTTTTATTTGAAGGCAGTATTCCATACATCTGTCTTCTCTATTGGGACCTGATGGTAGCCAGAATTCAAATCAATCTTACTAAAGTATTTGGCTCCCTTGAGCTAATAAAGGATATCCTTGATTCAGGGAATTGGGTACCAGTTCCTAACTATGATTTTATTTAGGGCCCAATAATCAATGTAGAGTCACCAAGCCCCATATCTCTTCTACACAAGCACGATCGAGTTTCCACAAGGCGATGGTATGGGTTCGATGTTCCCCTTGTGTAGTAGTTATTGTATCTAACGATGGATCACCTCATTTTCTAACAAAGAGTGATGATAGACTAGTCCATTGGGTAGTGGTGCGTCAGGGGTCAGATCGATGAAATTCTTGACTTGACAGTCCAAAGGTACCCCAATAGGTGAGGATAACATGTCATTGTATTCTCTCACGACCTTGACCACTTGCTTCTGCTTCGTGGAGAGGTCGTTCGTGGAGGCCATGGATGTGGTTTCAGTCTTTCACTCACTCCAAGAGTGAATCATGAAGAATACAAGCTTCTCGGTATGAGATATGACCATCCTGCATTTGTTGGAAGAGATCATAGAAATGGCACTAGGTGGGACTACCTTGGGTATCCTGTACAATTTCTTGTTCAAAGTAATAATAACACTGTGAGGCCTATACTCATATACAACATGATGTTTCCATAAATAAGATTGGCCCAAAATAACATCACACAATACCTCATCTTTGAATGGCTTGATGTCATACGACGGGAGGCACTATTGGCTAACACGAAGATTTCTCCCTTGGCGAAGCCATTCAATGGTGTAGGGTTGTGGTTGCAGCATTGTCGACAGGGATAGATGCTTGATGACCTTCATTGATATGAGGTTCTTCTGGCTACCTCTATAAACAATGAAGTGCAACTGAATGCCTTTCACCCACATCTGTGAATGAAAGAGGCGCTCGCCTTCATCCGACTCATCAAGTTCACTGAGATGGATCTTGGTGGTAGCAACGTTGGCACTGGGTTACGCATCAATAATCCCTCGTCCATTTTCTGGTTTTAACTCAGAGTCGTAACCTACATCTGATTCATAGTATTTTACCTCTACTAATAATGACTTCTTTGAGCGGAAATCAACAATGTTATGCTAGGGGATCTTATGGAAGTCGCACCACTTCCTGGAATCTTTCTTCAGATTTTCGTTGTCCTTCTTTGCTTTTGGCTTCAACTTGTTGGCTTGAGGCTTTCCATCTTTGTTATTTCCTTTTTTCTATGGGTTGGGGCTGCCCTTTCCCAGTTTTTGTTGTGAGATATTCCCAGAACCAAACTGTCGCGTCTTTTGTTTAAGCTTCTGCTCGATTTTGATGGCATATCGATACACTATGCCTAAGGATGAGATGTCCACAAGATCCATTTCTTCCTGGATGTATCTATGCAACCACCATACTTGAGCACCATATGTCTCTCAAAATATTTGATACCCAGCTTGGTATGCAAGGTATGGAAAATATTTGTGAACTTTGGTACTGCTTGGTTCCTTTCCTGCCGTAGTGTGGTCCATTTTGTAAACAGGTCATCATAACTTCCAACATAGTATTATTTCTCCTTACTAGCATCCTTGAAGTATTCCCCGGGAAGTGCAACTATAAATAATGATGGTTCCTCCATTATCTTTTTCTAATAGAAAGTCTCCGACCAATCTTTAACATGGGGCGTGACTTTGAGGAGCGCAAAAGTAATATTTTCTCTATTCAAAAAGTTATGGACAAAAAAATACCCTTCTAGAAGATTCAACCATTTGTCTATAGTATCTACGTCTATATGACCTTCAAATATAAGAATATAAAATTTGATTTGTACACGGGAGTTGATACACCAAACTACCCAAAAGAGGGTCCACAAAATTGTTGGCTTTTCATCTTTCAGGGTTAAGGTTTTGGAATTTCTTTATGAAAAAAATGTCTTTGGAGCCTCATTTTAAAATTATCTTCTCACGGATGCGAGTATCTATCACATCTCTTCTTAGAGATAAGATGTCGCAATTCTAGCGAGTCTTTCCCTCTGTGTTTTTCTGTCATTAATAGAAAAATGTGTGTTATTGTAACTCAGTGGCATCAAAGGAGGTTGTTCTTGTTCAATTTGTTTAGTGCATGTCCCCGACAAGGTCCGAGTACAGAAGTTTAGGTATCTAGCTTGTCTCTCTTGAAGAAAATTTCTCTCGCACACCCAAGAAACCCTCCATGGTGGAAGAAAAGAAAAATGACGGAGCAGACAATTCTATCAATATGTTGCTTGAGAAAGCTCTCACGTGACAGAGGGACGAAATGATGGAGAATTTTTCCCACATTCTTCAATGCCTGCCAATAGCAACAGGTGTATCTTAATCAAACAACCACTTTGGAAAAACCTCTCCTTTCAAGGTACAGGTTAATTTTGATATTCCCGTATTTGAAGGTCACATAGATGCGGATGCTCTAGAAAAATGGTTAAATCTACTAGAAGGTTATTTTGTTGTTCACAAATTTTCCGACAGGGAAAAGATCACCTTCTCACTCCTTAAATATCTCCCCCATGTCAACCATTGGTGGGAAAATTACTGGGATAAAAGTTCCACAGAAGAGTCCAGAATATATGGAGTCGATCCCAGTTGCGATTTTTTTTTGGATGCAATAAAGGAAGAGTATTACCCTGTTGGAAACTATGAGGACCAGTATATGAGATGGACCACACTCCAGAAAGAGAGGGGAAAATAATTTTCGGAGTTCACCAATACCTTCCATACCTTGCACACCAAGATGGGTATCAAATACTCTGAGCAACATTTGGTTATGTAATACCTTGGGGCTCTACAAAGATACATACAAACTGAAATGGATTTTCTGGACATATCATCACTCGGTGTTTCTTATCGATATGTTTTTAAAATCGAGTAGAAATTTAAGCACCAAAACAAACGGGAGTTCAGATCTGAAAACAACTTCCTGAAAACCAGTCTAAGCCACAATAAAAGAAGGGTCACAGAAAGACGAAGGATAGCATAAAATGGTGTAATTTCCACAAAATCCCCTGGAACAACACCAATGAATGTCACTCAAAAC
>ML777412.1:187231-236134 GCA_009831015.1 Picea engelmannii
AAAAAAAAAAAAAAAAAACTCAGACCATTATCCTCTCATTATCCTTGTCTACTTAATTAAACTATCCTCCATCGCCTTGATCTTCCAGTATCCATCTCCCTTTTACTTGTCCAGTTCACATTACTAAATCGCCATCCCTCCCCGTAATTCATCTTTATTCGTTTTATGTAATACATTTACTTTTCCCCTATACATGTTTGCCATCACCCTAATCTCTCTTTATATATATATATATATATATATATATATATATTAATGGTAAATTTAAATGATGGATAATGATAAACTACAATGATGAATGGATGCTTATAAATAGAAATATGAATATATATATATATGTATATTTATATTATAAACAAATGGTAAACAAATAAAGTTAAGCATGTAAAAAAAAAAAACGAATTAATAATGAGCGCACATACTCTTTGAGTTTTAAAAAAAATAATTTAAAATAAAATAAAATAAAAAGAGAAATAAGAAAATAAAAGGGAAAAGGGGGGAAAACCTAAAGGAGGAGGATTTAGGGTTTGAGACTTGATAAAAGAAAGGGAGAGGGGGAAAGAAGGGGACTTTTGGAGCTTTTGGTATTGTTATGCTGCCAGACTAGAGACTGGACTGATTGCTTGTAGGAGTTGGGGATTCTCAGCAGACTTGAGTGGTAGCTCAGCCTTGGAGGCGAGCTGAGAAGCTAGTTACTCTCTGATTGTGTGTGGCCCCTTTGCGGCTTGGGGGGATGAGGGGGAAGAAGAGTACCCCTAGCGTTTGGCTGGGAGGTACCGGTGAGTTCTTTGCGGTCGGCAAGCAGGAGCAGGAGCGGCAGGAGCTCAGGAATAATTGCAGCAAGCAAATATGGCCAAGGTATGTTCCTGATCCGAGTAGAGTAGAATGCATAGTGATTTACTGCTACGATTATGGTTGTATTGTTGTGGACTATTGTTTCCTCGTCCTTCATACTCTGGAAGAAAAAAAATAAAAAATGAGGGTATTTCAGAAGATCTTCGTTTCTATAGCAGCGCAGTTGAGGGTTCCTGGTAAATGGTTGTGGGTTTGTGTTCTTTCGTTTTTACCTTTCCATAGGAGGCATCCCAGTAGAACATAGAGCGATTGTTTTTTACCGTGGGGTTCATTTCTTCTTACAGTGGGCGTTTTTCTTTCTACGGGTGTCCGATTTATACAATGGGCGTTTTTCTTTCAGTGGGTTTTCATTTTGTACTGTGAGCAATTTTCCTACATGGGTAGTTGATCACACACAGTGGGCATTTGGTAACTATTCCTGGGCGTGTTAGCATTTGATTTCTGGACGTTTTTAGCAATGGTGTATGGAGCGATTTGTGATTTTACTCTGCGTCTTAATGTTTTACAGTTCCTTTCATAAGGGTCTGCGTTTGATCTGCGTTACGGTATAAATGGTCGCGTCTTACTGGTTTTAAATGGGGCATTTCTTGCTGCGTTTGATATACCCAAAAAAATTTCTTTCATATCTCTGCGTTTTAATGTATCTGCCTTTTAATACTGCTGCGTTAATCTTTCCATTTAATAATTTCATTTCATTCCTATGGTTCCATTACCATTTAATGCTGGGTTCAATATTATCGTTCGAATTTAGGGTTTAATGTCACTGTTTAATGAAATTGTTTTATTACGGTTTTTTAACATTTGGGTTCAATATTATCAATTTAAATTATGGCTCTTTCGTCTTGGGTTATAAATCTGGTTCTATCCTCGTTTTAATTTTGCGGTTTAACTGAGCATGGCTTTAAATATCATGACCGTATTATAACTGTCGTAGATTTCTGAAATGAGCCTGGTCCTAATGTTAGGGTCCTTTAGCGTTTAATATTAGGTATTGATGATATCGTTTAACATTATGGTTCCAATGTTATTGATTACTATCCTGGTTTCATTCTTGCTGTTCGATATTCTGGTCAAATACAGGCGGTTAATGTTAGGGTTATAGTATCCCTTTAATATTGGGTTTTACGTTATCATTTAATATTAGGGTTGAACATTGCCGCTCAATAGTATGGTTAATATGCATGTTTTAAATTCGGGTTATAATGGCATTGGGACAAAGTGACAATTCTGGTTATACGTTATCGATCTTCCATTGTGACAATGGCTTTGAGAGTCCTCACACCACCGTCAATCTATTCGAATCTTAGCAGAGCCATTCACTGTACACATTCGGTGATCCTTCAAGAGTCTGTTTATTTTTATATCCTACAGGAATCTTTCCTTGCTTGGGTGGGCATCGACTCGTTTATTATTCCAGTAATGGTGCACAGGTTTTATGTATCAATCAGCCTATAGTCCAGCACTTGTTCTGTTCTACCAATTTCGGGTTTCAAGATCTGTTATAAGCATTTACTCATTCCAATATTGTTGTTATTTCTGTTAACAGTCTGCTCATGAACCAACATTGTCCTGTTATCCATTACTAGCAGGTGTCCAGATTTGTAAATGAATTTATACTTTTTATAAATTCGAGAAAATTTTCTTTTGGAAAAAAAAAGAATTTCTGGTTATAATAATGTTGTTCATTACAATTATGGTTTGTTATCGTTTAGCCTTGGCTTCCATGGTTTCTGAGGATCTCTCATACGTTTCTCTTGAGCTATCCTTCACATCGCCGAGGAGATCTGAAGCCTCCAGCACCGTCCAGATCCTTCCGACTATGGGATCGATATCCTCGGTCAAGCTTGGCTTTCCACCTTTAAAAATTTTAAATCATCCCTGTCTGAAGGATCGTGTCTTGACCGTCATTATATTTTTTTGTGGAGCCTGCGCAACGTGCCCTAAGGGATTAGAAAGAACCCCTTCTCCTCTGTGGCATGAAAAACTGTGTTGGGTTGTTGTGTCGTTGAGTTGGGTAGCGTGACGAGTGCCCACAGTTCGCCAGGTAGCTATTCACTAACCTGTGTTGGGCAGTGAGCGGAACGCCAGCCTTTTCCGCCTCAAACGCTCAGAATTTACGGTTGGCCTCAACGCTCAGAATTTAGGGTTGGGTGCAATAAATGTGGGCGTAGGGTAATGTAATGCTAACCTTTGTTCCTAACGATAAAGATCTTTATTTATTGTTACTCAATTGATATTTCATTAGTTTATTTGTGATTATGTCATAGCAGTGTTATTTATTACCAGTGATTAATTGATCTTTATTTATTTGTTATTCAAATGATATCTATTGGGTTTTTATTAATAATTATGTCTTAGCGACGTCATTTATTGCTGGCAATTAATTGCATTATTGTTTATATAAAAAGAGGACATGGCTTTTTACATGGATTTAATCCTTGTAGTTTCCCCTTGTTAACATTAACCCTAAATTCCTTATTTTATTCGAGTAATTGAGACGTGAAGGTAATGTTAAGATAGGCATTATTTTAATAGGCATTATTTTAATACTCGTTATATGCTTATACGTTGATAGATTTTAAATTTGAATGCCATTGACAATACTTGTTTAAATGTTAATATCGATATGGTTTTAAGTGCAATATTAATATTGGCTTTCACATATTATTGGCTTCCACATATTAATATTATACTGGTTATTGGCCATGTTAGTAATAGGTATTCATTTGATTATTTGTTATAGGCTTATATGTTAATATTGTTTAAATTGAATGCAACTCACAATACTTGTTAGATATTAATAATGATATGGTTTTAAGTGCAATATTAATATTGGCTGAATGGTGATGGTAATACGTGTTCAATTTGCAACAATAATAGTGTTCTAATTTGCAATGTTATTGATGACGGTAGAATCGCAATGTCACTTTTAGAGTAATTGAATGTTCGTGCTGATGTTTAATTTTCAAGGTAATCATTCGTTTAATTGAAGGTTAATGATAAGGTCTAAATTGCCATGCCAATATTCGCTAAATTATTATGACTTGTATCCTGTTCTTCAAGTTGTTCAACCCTTAATGCCGATCGATTCTTAATGCTACTTTACGGTGTATTTATCGACTTATTGAGTTTAAAAATGCTCTCAATACTGACCTAAAGTCGTAATCGACAAATTGATTTATGACCCGCCTTCAGGATGTAAAACTACAATTAACCTAGATCGGTTCAGTGATAGGTGTTTATCGTCTTTTTAGATCTTAGAGATTGGCCCTCAGCCAGGAATACTGGTCGGGTAGTTGACAAGGTTGTATTTAGCTTAAGCCTTCCTATGTGGTTGATTTTCTTTAACCCTTATTGTACTTGGTTGTAAGCAATCCCTTGTTGCTCTGCTTGTGTTGGGAGTGAAGTAGACACCCTCTTGTAGCTTAGGATTTATGTCTGTGTGTAAATCCGGTGGAAGGAATCCAGTTCCGTATCAAGAGTCTCGGGCTGTTTAAAGGCACAGTTCCACTCTTGCGACACACTCTGAGCCGTATCAGTAGTCTTGGGCTGTTTAAAGGCACAGTTCCACTACTGTGATTCTACTGGTGGATTCCTTCATTCTGTGACCGTACTGTGCCCAACCCTTGGTGTCTTTTTTTGCTTACAACTGCTAGTTACACGCCTTATGTCCAGGGGTGTTTATTTCTTGTTGTCACTGTGATATGTCGGGTCGTCTTGATTGTGTTCGTCTTACTTGCGTCTTGTTGGTTCGAGTGGTGACATAGATTCGATGGGGTTGTTTATTCTACACGCGCACACACTTTCACAAACAAAAAAAAAAATTGCACCGGTTGACAGAGTAGTGGTCCTTAACTAGGAGGGTTCTTACAATTTCATACTACAAAATTTAGCTTCTTCACAATCTGTTCAAAAGGTGAACAGAAGGATACTGCAACCACTACAACATCGACCCAAGAACCTTCTATCCAACAGAACATGGTCGAAAAGAAGGAAACAAATTGGAAAGATTCCTTCTGCACAAATATATCTCATGTATCCAAACTGGTTAAAAATTTCCAACCCTTCAAGCCATCGGTTCGTGGAAACCTTCAAAAAGCTAAGCGATGCAACTTCTCCAACAAGGAAAGTAGTTCATCAAGATATAGATTCAACAAACTCTTTTCCATCTCCCTCGTGCACTCAACGCAATGGAGACCATTTCTTCCTAAGGAGGGAGTATTTATCCAGGTGGATATCAGTGGACACCCTCCTTTTCTAACTCGCTCAAAACAAGTTTTTGATAATTTTGACAATTTACTATTTTTAGCGATTTTTAACTTTCGATGCCATTTTGAGGGCATAAATGAAGGTTTATTTGGGATAAATCATTTCAATGATATCCTAAGGCTCCAATTGATACCCAAAAGTGAATCTCTGCAACGATACCTTTCCGACAAGCTATCTTGCACCCCAAACGAAGATCGTATGCCAAAGTTATGCTCCCAAGAAGTTGATACACCAAACTACCCATAACGAGATCCACAAAACTGTTGGATTTTCATATTCCGGGGTTAGGGTTCTGGATTTTATTTATGATAAAAAGGCCTTTGGATCCTCATTGTAAAATCATCTTCTCACGGATGCGAGTATCTGTCACATCTATTCTCAGAGATAAGCTGCCACGATTCTAGTGAGTCTTTCACTCTGTATTTTTACAGTCTTTGTACATTTTCGCTCATTAATAGAAAATTGTGTATTACGATATCTATGTGTTTATGGTTGCATCTATGATAAATTTATGTTATATTATTGGATATCAAAGACATCTATGTACATTGATTTATTATATCTCTGCTCTCATTTCATGCCGAAAATAATCCGGATCACTCGGTTAGTACTTCCTGTTTAATACTTGAGGTTGAGGTGGAACTGCTGCAAATATATAGACCACTTCTGATGGTGATCATTCTAAAATTTTCCTTATGTCTACATGAGCTACAACATCTTATGATAAGTGTGGATGACTATCTCATTCTCGAGAATGTAATGCCTCCACTGGCAGTAGGATTTCACAATGGAGTAAAATTATTTTTCATAAGTAGGGTACTTACGAACGACATCTAATAGTGTCTCACTATGATAGGCCATGGGGTGGCCGTGTTGAGTGATGACTGTGCCCACATCATAGTCTAAAGTATCTATCTCAATCTCAAAAGGATATTGCAGTTCAAGTGATGAAAGGACCGGGTAAGAGCACAAGTGCTACTTTAGATCATCGAATCCTTTATGTTGGGACAGGCCCCACACAAATTTTTCCTTACTACCACCTATGGTTATTTGGATGAGGGCCCATGAAATATGGGAGAATCATAAGACAAAACTATGATAGAAATTGGAAAGGCCTAAGAATCTCTAAATTTTAGTGAACATGGTTAGGGCTGGCCAATCACAGATGACTTGGATCTTGGATGGATCCACATGCACACCATATGCATCAACAATGTAGACTAGGTAGTGGACTCTGTCCATGCTGAAGGAGTAATTTTTCAAGTTGACATATAGCTTGTGTTGCCACAGAGTGTGAAGAACCTACTGAATGTGTTGCAAGTGTTTCGTCCAAGTCTTGTTGTAGATGAGGATGGAATCCAGGTACACCACTACAAGAATTGGTGAAAGGCTGCAAGATATCATTCACCAGCCTCATGAAAGTTGTTGGGGAATTTTTCAAACCAAAGGGCATGACCAACCATTCAAAAATACCTTATTTTTACTTGAAGGCAGTCTTCCATACATCTGTCTTCTCTATTGGGACCTGATGGTAGCCAGAATTCAAATCAATCTTACTAAAGTATTTGGCTCCCTTGAGCTAATCAAGGAGATCCTCGATTCAGGGAATTGGGTACCAGTTCCTAACTATGATTTTATTTAGGGCCCAATAATCAATGTAGAGTCACCAAGTCCCATATCTCTTCTACACAAGCATAATCGAGTTTCCACAAGGCGATGGTATGGGTTAGATGTGCCCCTTGTGCAATAGTTATTGTATCTAACGATGGATCACCTCATTTTCTAACAAAGAGTGATGATAGACTAGTCCATTAGGTAGTGGCGCGTCAGGGGTCAGATCGATGAAATTCTTGACCTGACAATCCAAAGGTACCCCAATAGGTGAGGATAACATGTCATTGTATTCTCCCACGACCTTGACCACTTGCTTCTTCTTCGTGGAGAGGTTGGTCGTGGAGTCCATGGATGTGGCTTCAGTATTTCACTCACTCCAAGAGTGAATCATGAAGAATACAAGCTTCCTGGTATGAGATATGACCATCCTGCATTTGTTAGCAGAGATCATAGAAATGGCACTAGGTGGGACTACCTTGGGTATCCTGTACAATTTCCTGTTCAAAGTAATAACAACACTGTGAGGCCTATACTCATATACAACATGATGTTTCCATAAATAAGATTGGCCCAAAATAACATCACACAATACCTCATCTTTGAATGGCTTGATGTCATACGACAGGAGGCACTATTGGCTAACACGAAGATTGCTCCCTTGGCGAAGCCATTCGATGGTGTAGGGTTGTGGTTGCAGCGTTGTCGACAGGGATAGATGCTTGATGACCTTCACTGATATGAGGTTCTTCTGTCTACCTCTATAAACAATGAAGTGAAACTGAGTGCCTTTCACCCACATCTGTGAATGAAAGAGGCGCTCTCCTTCATCCGGCTCATCAAGTTCACCGAGATGGATCTTGGTGGTAGCAAGGTTGGCACTGGGTTCCACATCAATAATCCCTCACCCATTTTTTGGTTCTAACTTAGAGTCGTAACCTACATCCGATTCATAGTATTTTACCTCTACTAATAATGACTTCTTTGAGCGGAAATCAACAATGTTATGCCAGGGGATCTTATGGAAGTCGCACCACTTCCTAGAATCTTTCTTCAGATTTTCGTTGTCCTTCTTTGCTTTTGGCTTCAACTTGTTGGCTTGAGGCTTTCCATCTTTGTTATTTCCTTTTTTATATGCGTTGGGGCTGCCCTTTCCTAGTTTTTGTTGTGAGATATTCCCATAACCAAACTGTCGCGTCTTTTGTTTAAGCTTCTGCTCGATTTTGATGGCATATCGATAGGCTATGCCTAAGGACAAGATGTCCACAAGATCCATTTCTTCCTGGATGTATCTATGCAACCACGATACTTGAGCACCATATGTCTCTCAAAATATTTGATACCCAGCTTGGTGTGCAAGGTATGGAAAATATTTGTGAACTTTGGCACTGCTTGGTCCCTTTCCTGCCGCAGTGTGGTCCATTTGTAAACAGGTCATCATAACTTCCAACATAGTATTATTTCTCCTTACTAGCTTCCTTGAAGGATTCCCCGGTAAGTGAAACTATAAATAATGATGGTTCCTCCATTATCTTTTTCTAATAGAAAGTCTCCCACCAATCTTTAACATGGGGCATGACTTTGAGGAGCGCAAAAGTAATATTTTCTCTATTCAAAAAGTTATGGACAAAAAAATACCCTTCTAGAAGATTCAACAATTTATCTATAGTATCTACGTCTATATGACCTTCAAATATAGTAATATCAAATTTGATTTGTACCCGGGAGTTGATACACCAAACTACCCAAAAGAGGGTCCACAAAATTGTTGGCTTTTCATTTTTCAGGGTTAGGGTTTTGGAATTTCTATATGAAAAAAATTTCTTTGGAGCCTCATTCTAAAATTATCTTCTCACGGATGCGAGTATCTATCACATCTCTTCTTAGAGATAATATGTCGCAATTATAGCAAGTCTTTCCCTCTATGTTTTTTTGTCATTAATAGAAAATTGTGTGTTATTGTAACTCAGTGGAATCAAAGGAGGTTGTTCTTGATCAATTTTTTTAGTGCATGTCCCCGACAAGGTCCGAGTACAGAAGTTTGGGTCTCTAGCTTGTCTCTCTTGAAGACAATTTCTCTCGCACACCCAAGAAACCCTCCATGGTGGAAGAAAAGAAAAATGACGGAGCAAACAATTCTATCAATATGTTGCTTGAGAAAGCTCTCACGTGACAGAGGGACGAAATGATGGAGAATTCTTCCCACATTCATCAATGCCTGCCAATAGGAATAGGTGTATCTAGATCAAACAACCACTTTGGAAAAACCTCTCCTTTCAAGGTACAGGTTAATTTTGATATTCCCGTATTTGAAGGTCAAATAGATGCGGATGCTCTAGAAAAATGGTTAAATCTACTAGAAGGTTATTTTGTTGTTCACAATTTTTCCGACAGGAAAAATATCACCTTCTCACTCCTTAAATATCTCCCCCATGTCAACCATTGGTGGGAAAATTACTGGGAGAAAGTTCCACAGAAGAGTCCAGAATATATGGAGTCGATCCCACTTGCGATTTTTTTTGGATGCGATAAAGGAACAGTATTACCCTGTTGGAAATTATGAGGACCAATATATGAGATGGAACACACTGCAGAAAGAGAGGGGAAAATAATTTTCGGAGTTCACCAATACCTTCCATACCTTGCACAGCAAGATGGGTATCAAATACTCTGAGCAACATTTGGTTATGTAATACCTTGGGGCTCTACAAAGATACATACAAACTGAAATGGATTTTCTAGACATATCATCACTCGGTGTTTCTTATCGATATGTTTTTAAAATCGAGTAGAAATTTAAGCACCAAAACAAATGGGAGTTCAGATCTGAAAACAACTTCCTGAAAACCAGTCTAAGCCACAATAAAAGAAGGGTCACAGAAAGACGAAGGATAGCATAAAATGGTGTAATTTCCACAAAATCCCCTGGAACAACACCAATGAATGTCACTCAAAACAGTCATTAGTTTCTGAGATAAAAATCAAGGAATCAAAACCTGATTCAGAAAATGATTATGAAAATATTGGTAAAAGACAGATCATCGATGCAGACCCCACTACTATTGTCGCAACCGCAACAATTCAACTAGAAGAACCAAAAGATATTGAAGAGGGGAAGTCCTTTTCCATTCACAGATGTGGGTGAAGGGGACCCCACTGCATTTTATTGTTGATAGCGGAAGCCAGAAGAATCTCTTCTCAGTATAAGTCGTCAAACAGTTCGGATTGTTGAAAACACCACACCCACAACCATACAACATCAGGTGGCATTTCCAAGGACGATATCTTTGTATCAACCATCAGTGTTTATTTTCATACAACATCAAACCCTTCATCGATGAGGTATTATGTGATGTTTCCCCACTGGATGTTTGTGATGATCTCTTCGGCCAACTATATATGTGAAATGCCATGTTGTTTATGAGTATCGATCCCACATTGTCATTGGTTCTCTCGGGAGTCATCTCTATAGAATACCAGAGGTAGTTCCAACTATTGTTCCACATAAATAGTTTTGCAAGGTAGTATTTCATACTACAAAATTTAGCTTCTTCACAATTTGTTCAAAAGGTGAAAAGAAGGATACTGCAACCACTACAACATCGACCCAAGAACCTTCTATCCAATAGAACATGGTCGAAAAGAAAGAAACAAATCGGAAAGATTCCTTCTACACAAAGATATCTCATGTATCCAAACTGGTTAAAAATCTCCAACCCTTCAAGCCACCGGTTCGTGGAAACCTTCAAAAAGCTAAGCAACGCAACTTCTCCAACAACAAAATTAGTTCATCAAGATATAGATTCAACAAACTCTTTTCCATCTCCCTCGTGCACTCAACGCAATGGATACCATTTCTTCCTAAGGAGGGAGTATTGATCCAGGTGGATATCAGTGGACACCCTCCTTTTCTAACTCGCTCAAAACAAGTTTTTGACAATTTTGACAATTTACTATTTTTAGCGATTTTTAACTTTCGGTGCCATTTTGAGGGCATAATGGAGGTTTATTTGGGATCAAGAATTTCAATGATATCCTAAGGATCTAATTGATACCCAAAAGTGAATCTCTGCAATGATACCTTTCCAACAAGCTATCTTGCACCCCAAACGAAGATCGTATGCCAAAGTTATGCTCGCAAGAAGTTGATACACCAAACTACCCATAACGAGATCCACAAAACTGTTGGATTTTCATATTCCGGGATTAGGGTTCTGGATTTTATTTATGATAAAAAGGTCTTTGGATCCTCATTGTAAAATCATCTTCTCACGGATGTGAGTATCTATCACATCTATTCTCAGAGATAAGTTGCCACGATTCTAGTGAGTCTTTCACTCTGTATTTTTACAGTCTTTGTACATTTTCGCTCATTAATAGAAAATTGTGTATTATGATATCTATGTGTTTATGGTTGCATCTATGATACATTTATGTTATATTATTGGATATCAAAGACATCTATGTACATTAATTTGTTATATCTCTGCTCTCATTTCATGCCGAAAATAATCCTGATCACTCGGTTGGTACTTCATGTTTAATACTTGAGGTTGAGGTGGAACTGCTGCAAATATATAGACCACTTCTAATGGTGATCATTCTAAAATTTTCCTTATGTCTACATGAGCTACAACATCTTATGATAAGTGTGGATGACTATCTAGTTCTTGAGAATGTAATGCCTCCACTGGCAGTAGGATTTCACAATGGAGTAAAATTATTTTTCATAAGTAGGGTACTTACGAACGACATCTAATAATGTCTCACTATGATAGGCCATGGGGTGGCCGTGTTGAGTGATGATTGTGCCCACATCATAGTCTAAAGTATCTATCTCGATATCAAAAGGATATTGCAGTTCAAGTGATGAAATCACCGGGGAAGAGCACAAGTGCTACTTTAGATCATCGAATCCTTTATGTTGGGACAGGCCCCACAAATTTTTTTCCTTACTACCACCTATGGTTATTTGGATGAGGGCCCATGAAATATGGGAGAATCCTAAGGAAAACCTGTGATAGAAATTGGAAAGGCCTAAGAATCTCTAAATCTTAGTGAACATGGTTAGGGTTGGGCAATCACAGATGACTTGGATCTTGGATGGATCCACATGCACACCATATGCATCAACAATGTAGCCTAGGTAGTGGACTCTGTCCATGCCGAAGGAGTAATTTTTCAAGTTGGCATATAGCTTGTGCTGCCACAAAGTGTGAAGAACCTACTGAATGTGTTGCAAGTGTTCCGCCCAAGTCTTGTTGTAGATGAGGATGGAATCCAGGTACACCACTACAAGAATTGGTGAAAGGCCGCAAGATATCATTCACCAGCCTCATGAAAGTTGTTGGGGAATTTGTCAAACCAAAGGGCATGACCAACCATTCAAAAATACCTTATTTTTACTTGAAGGCAGTCTTCCATACATCTGTCTTCTCTATTGGGACCTGATGGTAGCCAGAATTCAAATCAATCTTACTAAAGTATTTGGATCCCTTGAGCTAATCAAGGAGATCCTCGATTCAGGGAATTGGGTACCAGTTCCTAACTATGATTTTATTTAGGGCCCAATAATCAATGTAGAGTCACCAAGTCCCATATCTCTTCTACAAAAGCACGATCGAGTTTCCACAAGGCGATGGTATGGGTTAGATGTGCCCCTTGTGCAATAGTTATTGTATCTAACGATGGATCACCTCATTTTCTAACAAAGAGTGATGATAGACTAGTCCATTGGGTAGTGGTGCGCCAGGGGTCAGATCGATGAAATTCTTGACCTGATAGTCCAAAGGTACCCCAATAGGTGAGGATAACATGTCATTGTATTCTCCCACGACCTTGACCACTTGCTTTTTCTTCATGGAGAGGTCGGTCGTGGAGGCCATGGATGTGGTTTCAGTATTTCACTCACTCCAAGAGTGAATCACGAAGAATACAAGCTTCCCGGTATGAGATATGACCATCCTGCATTTGTTGGCAGAGATCAATGAAATGGCACTAGGTGGGACTACCTTAGGTATCCTGTACAATTTCTTGTTCAAAGTAATAATACCACTGTGAGGCCTATACTCATATACAACATGATGTTTCCATAAATAAGATTGGCCCAAAATAACATCACACAATACCTCATCTTTGAATGGCTTGATGTCATATGACAGGAGGCACTATTGGCTAACATGAAGATTGCTCCCTTGGCGAAGCCATTCGATGGTGAACGGTTGTGGTTGCAGCGTTGTCAACAGGGATAGATGCTTGATGACCTTCACTGATATGAGGTTCTTCTGGCTACCTCTATAAACAATGAAGTGCAACTGAGTGCCTTTCACCCACATCTGTGAATGAAAGAGGCGCTCGCCTTCATCTGGCTCATCAAGTTCACCGAGATGGATCTTGGTGGTAGAAAGGTTGGCACTGGGTTCCGCATCAATAATCCCTCACCCATTTTCTGGTTCTAACTCAGAGTCGTAACCTACATCCGATTCATAGTATTTTACCTCTACTAATAATGACTTCTTTGAGCGGAAATCAACAATGTTATGCCAGGGGATCTTATGGAAGTCGTACCACTTCCTGGAATCTTTCTTCAGATTTTCGTTGTCCTTCTTTGATTTTGGCTTCAACTTGTTGGCTTGAGGCTTTCCATCTTTGTTATTTCCTTTTTTCTATGGGTTGGGGCTGCCCTTTCCCAGTTTCTGTTGTGAGATATTCCCAGAACCAAACTGTCGCGTCTTTTGTTTAAGCTTCTGCTCGATTTTGATGACATATTGATACGCTATGCCTAAGGACGAGATGTCCACAAGATCCATTTCTTCCTGGATGTATCTATGCAACCACGATACTTGAGCACCATATGTCTCTCAAAATATTTGATACCTAGCTTGGTGTGCAAGGTATGGAAAATATTTATGAACTTTGGCACTGCTTGGTCCCTTTCCTGCCGTAGTGTGGTCAATTTTGTATACAGGTCATCATAACTTCCAACATAGTATTATTTCTCCTTACTAGCATCCTTGAAGGATTCCCCGGTAAGTGCAACTATAAATAATGATGGTTCCTCCATTATCTTTTTCTAATAGAAAGTCTCCCACCAATCTTTAACATGGGGCATGACTTTGAGGAGCGCAAAAGTAATATTTGCTCTATTCAAAAAGTTATGGACAAAAAAATACCCTTCTAGAAGATTCAACCATTTTTCTATAGTATCTACGTCTATATGACCTTCAAATATAGGAATATCAAATTTGATTTGTACCTTGAAGTGGGCGGTGCCTCCGCTCAAGGTAGATGCGTCTTTTGTCGGTAAGCATCGAAGGATTTGTGCAAAGTTGTCCATCATCTCTTACCTTTGTCACTCGAGGGATTCCTCAAGAAACATTTTGAAAGGATCTCCTATCCTATCATCTTTATTTCTGCTTTCCATGGAAGGATTCTTGGACATGCAAGAGAATTTTTCCTCAAGATAAACAAGCTCGAGACCCAACTCTCTATAACTTGACTTTGTTGGGGACATGCACTAAAAAACAATAAGGAGAAGTTCACTCTGATACGATTGATCCAGATTTATGAGAAGAATGAAATGAAAACAAATATTTGTAATATTAGCACAAAGACATAGTGAATAAAAATAAAGATACAGTAAAATTGGACTTCTATTAAATAAGAAATATGTTGAAACTTTAAAATGTAGACTGAAAGGGGTGTCTAAACTCAATTTTTCAGAGTCTCAACCAAAAGTTTAGTTTCATGTTTATCTCCTTTCCTTCATTGAATTGAAAAACAATTCCCACTTTATATTTAGTGCAATTTTTTCAAGAAAAATCAAATTAGATGGCTTTCCCTAGAACAATAAAAAAGCCTAATGCTATGATTGCAATAGGAAGTTTCACTACTAAACTCTGAGAATCCACTCAGGAAATAAGGTTTTCTAGCAGATCTCATACATAACCCTTCTAAGGAAGTAACTCACAAGTTTTATCCACACAGGAGAAACAAAATGTATTATTGGACGTACCCATAATTTTTTTCTAAAAGGCATAATGGTATAATATCCGCTTGTTTTCAAATAAGACAACATAATATATCAATAGAATCAAACTGACAACCAAACATACATTATTCCAATACAATAGAAACAAGTAAAAACAAGTAAATTTAAAGGGAAATTTGTTTGCAAACTCAAGGAATCCTTATGTGGCCTAAGGTAATCAGGAAAAGTATAAGATGTGTGATTCCTTCATGGTGAGTCTAAGTCTCTTAAGAATTGAGTATGATCATTGTGTTTATGGAATATTCGTTATTTTGGTGGTATGTTGCAATCAAGAATGTTTGATGTTAGTGCTAGAAGATGCTCCTTGATTTCCAAGGGAACATGCCTAGAACATCTTGATTTTTGCAATGGTTGAGAAAAATGGATGGATCAGGTTGATCAAGAGGGATGAGAAGGACATAGTTTCTGGAAAAGGAAATCAGGCTCAAATCCAACTAGAAGGGTTCCATCTCTTAGGTCAAAGGCAAGTTGATGGACAGTAGACAACTGAAGAGATAACATGAAATGGAAGAAAGTGACACTTAAATGAATAAATAGGCCCTACAATTTTCTCATCCTTATACATCGAAGATGTTCAGATAAAAATGTCATTTTTATCTGAATCATAATATTCGAAAGAAAAATACAATTTGCAGGAAATGAACAATAGAATCTCTATTGTCATTAGATCTGAAACTATGTAATGACTAATGCATTGAAAAAACCATCTTTGTCATTAGATAAGAATAAACAAGATAGAGGAAATCTGAGATGCAAAAGGAACACATAGCCTAACAATCTATTCATCTTGATGCTCTAAGCATGAAAATGTAGAATTTATAGAGTACATATTTACATGTTTGGCCAAGACTCTGCCCTCCCTTCTTTCATCTAGCGATCCCCTTTAAATTCAAATTTGTAAAATTTATAAAAACATACATTAATAAACTGTTGCTAATCTTTTGGAACAAAATATAATAATAAACCCAATACGCAAAATCAGGAACTATGGAATCGAATGCTTGCCCCAGAATGATGAACTACTTTCCAAAAATAGAATTTGAATTAAAATGTTGGATACTCTGCCACTTTTCCATTAGTTGTCTTCATACTCTGAAAAGATGGATTTGCATGATTGACTGCTGATTTTTTGCCTTTGAAAGTAGGATTGATAAGTGGGTTAACTCCTCTAATTTTTAATGTCAACTGTAGCTCGACCATTTATACATCAAATAATATTTCCTCAAGGTAAGGTTGGACAACATGAAAACATTGAAGAAATGTGTCATTCATGAATTTGAAATAATATATTATTTCTACCTCTGTGCAGGCCAACAAATAAAATCTTCTTTGTAAGTGTTGAGATGCTAAAGTAATTAGAATTGATCACAACAATATATAATTCCTACTTATTTAATATACTTGCTAATGTATTGAGAGGTAGAGTTAATCTCTACGTGAGTTGTGTGATCCTATTATTAAGAGGTTGTTAGAGAGTTGGATTTGTGAGATCCTTGTTTGGTGTGTGGTTGAGATATTTTCTCAACCTCCCCAGTTATCTTTAGAATAAGTTAAATCTGATAACAACTTGTACACTCTATATATTAAAGTCCATTGTATTGATTTTGTAAGTAATAGAATATTTGTTTATATCACTCTACTCTCCCATTTTAACATGGTATCAGAGTTTCAGGGTTGGGCGTGACGCCCTCACGGGAGTGCCCAGGCACATGCGGAGAGTAGAGGAATGTGTTTGACCTATTAAATCTTGCAGCTGAAGTAAGGAGAATTCGTTCAAGCATCGATCACTGCAAGAATCGATGAGAGTATATTGATTGTTTAGTGGATTGCAGTAGTATATTTGTTTTTCCAGAGATCTGTTGATGAGTATTTTTTTCATGTGATGAGAAGTGATTATTTCCATTGGATATTGCACATGGAGGAGTCGTAGAAGAGAAGCCGTAGCTGGAGCTTCGGGAACAGGAATTGGGATCACAATGAAAAAATCGCAGGAGAGAAGTTGCAGGTGCATCGTGTTGTCCCTACTATTTATCTTGGCTCTTGCCCTGCTGAGCATTCATGTTGGTTTTCCCTCTGCATTTCCAGATCAGAAGAAAAACACCCACGACGATATTTACAATCATACGAGGGATGTCTGGGGAATTACCCGATCTGATAAACTGGGGATCCGGGAGAAGCTACTGGAATCGGATTCTGCCGAATTCAGATTCAATGTGTCCTCAGATCTGGCGATCGAATGCGAGGGGAGAAGATTGTATATGCACGAGCTGCCGCCGAAATTCAACAACCGTATTTTATCCCAATGCGATGCATACAAGGCCTACTGGCTTAATTTCTGCGACTTTGCAAAGAATTGGGGATTCGGACTGGAAACACACCGATGATTCAAGAGCTGGTATTGGACCGAAGCCTACATGGTGGAGATTATTTTCCATGAAATATTGAAACGGTACCCATGCCTGGAGGTTTTTGCAGATGATGCCGATGCATTTTATATTCTCTATTATAGCGGTCTGGATTCACTGAGATTTCTATTCGGGAATGACGTGAACCGGAGCCACGAGCACGACGTGCAATTGGTTGAGTGGCTCCAGGCGAATGCGAGCGAACCGTGGGCACGAAACAACGGGGCAAATCATTTTGTAGTAATGGGACACACAACCTGGGATTTCTCTCGGGCACTCAATAGACGTGAGGATTTCTGTTGATGATGGCATTCATCCTACTGCTTCTCTTGCTGATTTAGAGAAACGGAAACCTGCATTTAAGAAGGGTGGAAGCACCATTGCTGGAAATTCAAGCCAGGTAAGTGATGATTGCTAGTGTTTCGACACCAATTGGCGCCCAAACAGAAAACAACCTGCTAGACTATGCATGGTGAAGTTGATCCAGTCAAGTTGCAATTACTGAGTAAAGGTGTTGTAAAGCGAGGGGCTGCTATTGTTGGAGTTTGTTGTTGTTCACGCCATTACATGAAGGTGTTATAGAAAAATGAAGTGAGGTGTACGTGCCCATTCCGTCGGACTCACAGAGGGTTGATTGTGAGAAGTGCGATTGAGTTATGATTTTACAAGTATTGTTACTGATATTTTTTGGTTTGAAGGTGTGCATAGTTATGTTATTTGTAAGACATGTAATTGAAAGCAAGACTAGGATATTTTGATGTAGTGGTCCTAGAAAATTCTATGTACCTGAGCCATTGTATACCCCCAATGTGAAAAGTTCGTGGTAATGTAGAAACCACTATGTAAAGCATGGTTATAGGTAATCCAAGAAAACCTGATGCATGGTTGAGGGTAATCCGAGAAAACCCAGAGCATGGTTATAGGTAATCTGAGAAAACCTAGTGCATGGTTGAGGGTAATCCGAGAAAACCCAGAGCACGGTTATGGGTAAGCCGAAATAAAACCCAGGTTGATGATGATGTGATGAAGGGGGAGCTATGAGGAAGAATGGTTGAATGAACCATGTATCTGAAAAGGATTCCTATAGAACTGGCGGTTACAGCGGCTGATGACCCATGTATTCTGGTAGATGGATTTCTCTTTATATGGACGTCAATAATCAGATACAGGTACAAGAGGAAGCATACGAAGATATGACCACATAGATATTTAGATAAGTATTCATTAAGGGAGAGTGTTGGAATATATAATTCCTACTTATATAATATACTTGTTAATGTATTAAGAGGTAGAGTTAATCTCTATGTGAGTTGTGTGATCCTATTATTAAGAGGTTGTTAGAGAGTTGGATTTGTGAGATCCTTGTTTGGTGTGTGGTTGAGATATTCGCTCAACCTCCCCAGTTATCTTTAGAATAAGGTAGATTTGATAACAACCTGTACACTCTATATAATAGAGTCCATTGTATTGATTTTGTAAATAATAGAATATTTGTTTATATCACTCTACTCTCCCATTTTAACAAACTCCTCAAATTTTTAATGTTAACTGTAACTAGACCATTTATACATCAAATAAAATAATATTTCCTCAAGGTAAAGATGGACAACATGAAAACAATGAAGAAATGTGTCATTCATGAATTTGAAACAATATATTATTTCTACCTCTGTGCATGCCAACAAATTACATCTTCTTTGTAAGTGTTGAGATGCCAAAGTAACTGGAATTGATCACAACATTTTTCAATAAAATTGATCTGGTTAATCATAATACAACCATCAAAGCCACGATAATCAAAAAGACAATTGGAACCTCTGATTCACTGCTGATTTTTTGCCTTTGAATCTAGGATTGATAGCTACCTATTAATGGATCAATTCCATGGATGTTAATCTACTACCTATTAATGGATCAATTCCATGGATGCTAACTCCCAATTCGATATGTAGCTGGATTTATTTTTCAATAAAATCGATCTGGTTAAGCATAATACAACCATCAAAGCCACGATCATCAAAAAGACAATTGGAACCTCTACCAGGATTAAAAGCGTAAATTCTATTTGTGGCAATATCCTTTCTCTGTTAATCCTGGGCATGGATGTAGGGCGTTTCATGTCTCTCCGTGGGATATATCCCGCATGTTACAAGTAAATACATTTTAATGATTTTATATTTACAGTTGGCCAAGAACTAGCTCGTGGGCAGAAGACTAGACTTGTGGGTTCTTTGTTGGTGAGCATTGGCACTTGTTGGTTGACTTGGCAGCTTGGCTTGGAAATGGAGGGAAGACTCAGATTTATCAAAGCATACTTTATCTCCTTTCTGAAGGCCACCTAACATAAAACTTGTGGGTGGGTAAATCCTTTTAAATAAACATAAAAAAAAATATTTTAAAATCTTATAAAAAATTTAAAATAATCAAATTTTATGTTTATTTTATTTTAAAATCTTATAAAAGTTTTAAAATAATTAAATTTTATGTTTATTTTTTATTATTGTATGTAATTTTAAATGTTTGGCTAGTTTTGATTCACACTACAAGAAGACAGTGATTTTTGCAGCTTGTTTGTTTACACTGATAAGGGAAAGGGCACTTTCTAATTCAATTGAAGAGGTCAAGGGATTTCAATCGAAACAAATTACGAGATGTCACTAGAAGATTTCAACAAATTCTCACTCAAAATATGGAGGCATTGGTTAATATGGAGGCATTGGTTAAGTTGAGGCAATTTTGGTGAAAGCATCAAAAACCTTTTAATGGAGTAAATGTTAGTACTAATAGTTGATATAGTTCACTAGGGTGTTTCAGATGAAGGATCTAGGAGTAAAAAAACAAATCTTGAGCATAGAAGTACAAAGGGATAGGAAAAATGGTAAGTTGTGATTGTCACCAATGAGGTTCAATATGAACTTTGTGAAGCCAATAAATATCCTTTTAGCTTTCCATTGTAAGGTTTCTTCAATTTTATGTTCTGGTAGTAAGCAAGAAAAATAGGAAAATTGATGTCTGTGATGGAATGTTAAAGTATTTCACATGTAGTTGATATTGTCAATGGACACACGCCAAAATCAGGTAAATAGCATGGAAATGGGTGCTTCAATATCTCAGAGGCATGAGTATCACCTACGATGGTTGCAGTGATCTAGTTTGTGGTTATGTTGATTTAGTGGAGGTGGAGTGGTCCATACTGGAGCAAACTCTGTAGACATGTTCACACAACCACTATTGTTAGAGAAGCTATGGGGGTGTTTGGCTTCTCTTGGCTTGTAGGAAAGGTGATCATTGATTTGTTGGGAAAGGTACAAGGAAATTGTTTTCAAGGTGGATATTTTTTGGTTGTGACAACACATATCCTTGTAGTTACAATTAAGAGGTTTCTCAAGTGTTTGGATTTTCGTATGCCTAGAAACACTTGAGATCTCTCATGTTTAAATGTAGAATCTTGTGGAGAGATTCTTGAGACTTGTATTTATTTCTCCAAAGAGAAATAAATACTACCATTCCCTCCATATTTTCTCCTTTGTCTACGTGTGATATCTACTTGTGTTTTCTATATTCACTTCTCTATTCTCTATTCATTAACATTGAGTTTTGTAGGCCATGTTCCAACATGGTTGAGACTATGAAAATTTGAGTTTAGAAATGCCTTTGATCAACCACTGGTGTCGTATTGGATAAATCTTTCCAAAAAATAGAAGCCAACGGAACAAAATACTTTGTTTTCTATGTAATGATCTGTATAATATGTTATGATAAACTAACTTGCTACCACCATGTTTAGATATAGTATATCTAGCTTCTATTCACTCTTATTATGGTTGAAAATTAAAAACCCCGTTTATGGAATTCGAGAATCTAAATCTTTGGTTGAGACTACAAATTTTAGTTCAGAAGCCCCTTTGATAAACCACTAGTGTCTTGTTTGATAAATATTTCCAATAGAAGTCAGCGGACTAAGATACTTTCTTTTCTATGTAATGATTTGCATTGTGTATCTGATAAACTAACTGGTTACCATTGTGTTCAAATCTACTTTATCTACCTTATAGTGGTAGAAATTGAGAAGCCTGGTTTATGGAATACAAAAATATTTGGTTGGGACTATGAAATTTGATTTTATAAACCCCTTTGATAAACCACCAATGTCTTGTTTGATAAATCTTTCCAAACAATAGAAACCATTGGACCAAGAGACACTATGTTCTTTGTAATGATTTATATTATGTGTTCAGATCTAGTAGATCTACTTTCTATTCACTCTTATTGGGGTCCATATTTGAATTATTAGTGAGCTTATCAGTCAGAATTCGTGATAGCTACCAAAATTTTAATTGGATTTGGTACTAAGAAGGAAGAGGGTTGGATAGGTGGGATAACCATCATTTGATTCACAACATCATACATAAAGATGGAAGATCAACCCATATATTTTAATAAAAACAATAATCTAATTTTAAGATCAAATTAGTGCATAAGACTACTTTGTTTGTGGTACAAAGGATACCCTCCACACAATTATTTAACTACAAAATTCTACAGAAATATACATACCAAATTTTTTAAGAATAAAATTTAAAAAAATTTAAAAAACACATCTAAAAATATGATAGAGCATAGAATCTCCCATCATTGATACAAAGCCCTTACTATCATTATTACCAACCATTGATACAAAGCCCTTATTATCATTTTTATGAAAATTAAGAATAAATAAATAAACTGTCAAGTTTTATTGTTACGTCATATTTTCATATGAAATAATTGCATTTGGAATATGCATCAAATATGGCAACGTAGTGAATTGTTACGGCACGAACTTGAAATTCCACTGCATGTGGAGCTTACATCAAAATACTATAAGGTAGTGAACACTTATGGTACAGACTTGAAATTTCATGGATATGGGATTAGAATAATGAAAGTGATTTTCATTTTTATTAGTAAGGGTCATCATAAAAAGGTACATGCAATCTATAACGGAAATTAACCAACATTGTCACGTGATTCTTAGTGATTCTTTATAAACTTTTGTTATGTCACGTGGGATATATATTTTTGATGTTGCCTAATTAAGAAGTTCCTACTGTGGGTTCGTATTTTATTAGTCCCTACCATAAAGGGTTGCAGGGACCATATATATTGGTTTTGCTTTTCCCATTAGTTCCTGCATGCATATCAAAGCAAAGTCTTAACCAAATTTAAAAAACATTTCATTTTGAACCAATGTTTTAACCTGATTTTTAAGAAGATGCAGTGGACGTTTTAACCTATCTTTTAAGAAGAGAGATATTATTAAGTATACGAATTGGTCTCGCAAGCATCCAAAGATTTTAAAACTTTGCCCAACATTTTAAACCAAAGTTTTAGAAAGCATCAACATCTTTTAGTTTTTATCCTAACTTTCAATGTCGAGGTCTTATTTGGCTTTATATGAAAGCTCTTTTGACCCATATCATCTCACTACATGCTTCCCTATCAAAAAATGCATGCGCCATTCATACAAGTCATCTCCTTTCACCGGTTGGCTCTTCACACCACCACCATAGCTATTAAGGTAATGGCTCTTCACACCACCACCATAGATATTCCTTTTGAGATACCAATAATGTATGTCCCTTCTACCCGTTGCTCGATAAATGAATCTACCTAAAAGTGCCCTAGATATCAAGGATTTTTCCTGCTTGGTTAGCCTACCGAACCAGATATTGGTTAGCATGTTGATATCTTGATCGATGTAGCTGCAATAAAATAGGTTATTATGATTCAATTATAATCTGCAGTCAATTTTCCATACCTAAAGATGGATTTGTTGTTGCCAACATATGTGAGCTTGTAGGGAAGTCCTCACAACCACTGTTTTTGTTCAATGATGATGAAGACGCCCACCAAACTATGGATCCTTATCACTTCTCAGGAATTCCAGGATATTAAAAAAATCTCCCTACTCAAGGATGGAACAAGAATATTCCAAATTTACATGGATGGAATTTGCTAGATTTGGGTCTCCGAATCAATCTGTATCTGCACTTGGAACTATATATATTCAATGAATGACATTAAAAAATAGTTAGAAGGGTTGGGCCTATTGAATATTTCTTTCTTTCGCCCCAAAACCTAATGTTGTTCCCTCACTCTTTCATGTCGTTGTCGCCCTATGTTTGCTACGTTGCGTCATGGTTTGCTCTCACCTTGCTCAGCTCACTGGCTCCCCACTTGTTTATCTCGATCACTCCCACCTTGCTCAACCTAATCGCCTCAAGAAGTTTCTTTGACCTCGCTATGATCTCTGTTGTTGCATTAGATTCTCATAGTTCTATTATAAAGTCAAACAGAAGTTTCCCGGAGAAAAAACTCAAACTCGGACTATTGAGTGTAATGTAGCTGAGAAGATGGGGACAATGGATAAAATCAAAGAAAAGAGAATATCCCTAGAGAGCACAGCAAGGAATGATGTGTTACCTAAACTATAGTCATATGAATCATATTAGCATAGCACATGTATTTAATATAATTTTTTGAATGGACTAGATTTGCAATTTGCTGTAACTAGGGATTTTATCTTTTTTGTTTTAATATGAATACAAACTAGATATTTGTAACATGTAGTCTCATGAAGAGTTATTTCATTATTAAATAAAAAAAATTCACACAAGAAGAATATATCAAGTTACAAGTTTATACTCAAGTGCATATGGTTATAACAAAGTCACACAAGAGTTAAGTAAATGTATCATCCGGTGTGCAACAATGTTTAAAAAATACGCTAAAAATTTATATACATTATTTGCATGATTTCAAGAGATCAATTTTCTTAACGTTGAGATTCTCATTTAATATTGAATAGATCTTTAATCAATTTCTCTTAATTCGAGGTTATTTTTCCTTTTTCATCTCCAGTATGGATTTGGAAGGAACTATTGTTTACTTTATGTAATGAAATTTCATTTACCAACTCAAATGGAACCCTATTGTATTTTCATTTAATATTGAATAGATCTTTAACCAATTCCTCTTAGTTCGAGGTTATTTTTCCTTTTTCATTTCCAGTATGGATTTGGAAGGAACTATTGTTTACTTCATGTAATGACATCTCATTTACCAACTCAAATGAAACCCTATTGTATTCTCATTTAATATTGAATAGATCTTTAACCAATTTCTCTTAGTTCGAGGTTATTTTTCCTTTTTCATTTCCAATATGGATTTGGAAGGAACTATTATTTACTTAATCTAATGACATCTCATTTACCAACTCAAATGGAACCCTATTATCTACATAGAAGAAAGATTGAGAAGAGAATCGTCAACAATCATTGAATTGACTTAAATATTTCCATCAAATTTTCATTTTCATTACATTACTCCATTCCATGTATTCATTTTCTACTCATAAACTATGATTCCCTAGAATAAAGGGACGTTCTTTAATGTAACTTTCAATCGACTGGATTCATATAGGCATAGATCTCAAAGAATGATTTGATGGATTTAAACTTTGATTTTAGCTTGGTTCTTTGCTTTTTGTTGCAACCTCTCATTTCATTCTCCTTCTCCAAGCATTTGATCATCAATCGACAAGTACATATAGCATAACAAAGTCCATTGGATCCATAATGCTAGTAATAATTTGTTATTGTAAAGTAATTAACTATGAATTCATGTTGAAATTCATATACAAGAGTTTTCATTATTCATATTAATATTGGATAATCATTGTTCACCATCCAAATTCATATACAAGAGCTTTCATTATTCATATTAATATTGGATAATCATTGTTCACCATCCACATCCATGTAAGAGAAAACCTTGAACAAGAAACCTATCACTCAAACCTAAAAACAAACCCTATATTTCAATGTTTTATTCATAACATCATCATTATAGTAGTAATGATACAACCAACATCATCTCGATACAACAAACCAAAATAGCACCTTGAACACAAACTACACCGCTCAATGTTCTATCAATCACATCAGCATTCCATCTTCTATATGCTATCGTATGACCACCAACTTTTCCTTAATTTTCATACTAGTAGTCATTGATCATCATCTCGATACAACAAGCCAGGAGATTACCTTGAACATGAACCATATTTCTCAATGTTCTATAGATCACATTAGCATTCCACATTCTATATACTGTTGATATGTCTCCAAGATTCAAGCAATGACACCCATACCCTAAACGTATGGACTTGTTGCTCTACAAGTCGTCTTTAACTTGAGGTTTACTTGAGCATCGACAAAACAAATTACTTTAGTAATTGTTTGCAAATGAGTTTGTTTGATCTTGATTGGTCAATGAGAGGGTGACACCAAGCATGGGGATATAGAGTAACGGTTATGGTGACAGGCTTGCATACTGACTTATTTCTCTAGTACTTGCATTTATTTCGGTAGTTGTTTTTTTGCAAATCCTACACTATCAATAACTCTGTCTGTAGTACCTGCATTTAATTTTGTTTTCAACTCCATGAAATAAATTATGTTTTATCTTTACAAGGTGCATTATTAAGATGGATTAATACATTATTAAGATGAATTAATGTATGAAATAAATTACGTTTTATCTTTACACGATGCATTATTAAGATGGATTAATACATTATTAAGATGAATTAATGTATGGATAGGTGAAATAAGTTAACGTCATTGATGTGTTTTCTGATGTGACTCTGTATCTACAAATTTTCAATGTTCCTTGAATGATTTAGGCTTCTTTGATGTGGTCTTTGGTTGTTAATTTAAGTATAGTGATGTAGTCTTTGTTGTGATTTGTTGCATTTCTCTTTTGCGTAGAGATGTTTGTGGTTCTTCAATTTCGTGTAATTTTTTCTTGTTGTGCGATATGATAGGAATTGAGTGAGGAACCAAGTCAACAACTTCTTGAGGGAATAAATACAGGGCTCCTCACTCAGTGGAAGGAAATCTATTTTCTCCCACACCTGCATGTGACTCTAATTGGATGCATTTTGTTTTTAGTAGAGGCGATGGACTGAATATTTTGACGAACTTTGATGTAAACCTCAAACTATAAATACTGGCTTGCATGAGGTATGTCTTCAAATTTGAATATATGATTTTATTGTGTAGATGCCTTATCAGAGATGTTAGTATGGTTAAGTTTATCCATGTTGATTTTTTTACTTTAATTTTACTTTTGATTTTTTTACTTTAATATGTGATTTTATTGTGTAGAGACCTTACGAGGATGTTACTATGGTTAAATCTATGCATATTGATTTTTTTATTGTCTTGACATTACAAATGGTATCGGACCTCAATGTTTAAACACTTGAACCTTTATGGGAAAAAAAATATTATTTATATGTTCATATTTAAAATATGTACTTTCTCAGAGATTAGTAGGATATGTGGTGACCCATTCCTCACTTTGTGCATGGATTTATTTAGACATATTTTTATTAAAGTTATTTATTGTATGAGTGTGATATAGAAATCAAATCAAACCATGCACATTTGGTCTAGATTCGATTGTTCCATAGATTGAATCTAATAAATGTGTATGGTTTCATAGTTCTCCATAGATTGAAATCCCGTGTACGAAGAAAAAATACAAATATGTGGTTCTCTGATCGGTATTGAAATCCTATGGGGATAAATGGAGATAGTCTGAAAAGGCACCGAGATCCAAATGCGTGGAAAACATGTCAATGAGGCACAACAAGAGAAAACTATAAATATTATACCACTTATCTGCAATGGGAAAAACATTAATCTTAGGTCTTTGGTTCAAATCCGTTGTGTTCTTCTCTTAGATGTATGTGCAATCTCAAAGGGTATTAAATATCATAACTTGATATTGGTGTTAATATTAAGTTAAGTTAAAGAAGATAACCTAATGTGAACAATGAAAAACCAACATTGGAGATACTCAAGAAAATTTCATGGGGGATTTCGTGTGTGACTTTCTTGGGTTAATTTGGAATGATGCAGTACCCAACTCGTGCACATTTGTGTAGGACACTTTTAAACTTTCTCATCCAAAAATCCGAGGGCATATGGACCGTTACACTATTGAACCATAATTATATTTTAAGAAAAACCCACTACCTAAATTTTATAGTTTATGGAATATTATGAGTAAGAAACTCAAAATAGCAGTATATCTTAAGTGCAACCATTGCCCATATATGTCATAAAAAGGTAGCAATATTTCCAAGACATGTCACTTTTGAATAAAACATATTTCAAACCTTTTATAAGTAGTGAGAATAGTTTAAATATTTCAAAACTGAGAGTATATAATCGTCGTTTATGAATCGTGAATTGAACTTAGACATACCTCTCAAGTAAATTCTTAAGATATGGGTGAAATCAAGGAATCGACCATGAACCAAGCTTCAAAACCAATATCATTTCCCTGAGATTGTATGGAGCTCGTCGACGATAAGGAAATTAACACCCCACTACTCAAAACCATGATAAGTGTGCACATTATAGACATCAATAATTATTCATGTAGTAATATTGAAGGGATAATTCCGTTGAAATATCTGGAGAAAGGTCTATTGCTTGATAGATTTGAAGCACATGTGATCCCTTTCATAAATCATCTGCTTAATTCATCTATACCAAAATAATTTTTTACCACAAATCTCACCCTTCTTATTCAAGTGTATGCAGAAAACCCCCATCAATTACCGTTATAAGTATTTCATAGAAGTGAGAATGGAGGCTATCATGATGATAGTGACTTGGGTTGTAAGAATGGAGGGGATAAGTAGTGATATTTTGTAAGATGTCGTGAAAATGAATAATAGAAACCCAAAAAAATAAATTGATCTTAAATTGTGGTGGATATACCATTAGACCATTCCCCGCAATAGATCTAATAAAATATTGAAATCTTTATAGTGAAATCTAATTTCCTTTAGATCTCTCATTCTTTAATTACTAGTTTATGCTTAAGATTTATGAAATAGATTAAATGTGAAAAATAGAGAACATAAATAAATACCCACACACCATTATCAAATAAACACAAGATATGACCTTGGAAACCCAATACAAGAGAAAACCCAACTAGAAGGTGAGGTCACACTCCTCTATTTTCTTCAAATGCAAGTACAAAGAAAGAGACACTCTCTGTGGAGTTGTCTTTGACATTGTGACATATATGGCTTCTACAAAATATATCCTCCTCTAATATTCTCACAAAATACCACTCTTATATGTTTTTCTCAACTATGGAACAAGATACAAATGCAAAATAATGGAACCCCTCATCTTCCTAGAACCCCAATATTTAACATAGCTCAATAACCATCTAAGATTATGAGAAACCCTCTTGTAAAATCTCTCTGCAAAATTTTATTTTGCATTAATAAATTGCTCCAAGTGTCCATGTTGGTTGGAGTCGTGGATGTTTCCCCATAAGGGTTTTAGCATGTGAAAACATCGATGTGTTGATCTTTGAGTTGGTTGTCTGAGTGGTTACTAAAGGTGTTCATCCTTTGTTGGGATACATGTGTTGTCGAACATGGTATCAAATCTCATTCGAAGACTCGCTCTCATTGTAGATCAAGATCGTGAATTCATGTTGCCTTATATTGTACCATTCCGCTCTGGTGCACTGAGAAAACTTATTCTTTGAGGACACTTGCTCGCAAGTGATCTGGACTTTTATGATAAGAAAACATTTATCCTTGATTATGATGCGATATGATAGATGACATGATGTTTTACTACTTTGACATGGACAGGTGCTATTGACTTGGTTTTACTGAGTGTGCATGGTTTTTTACCTTAAGGATGCAGAGGCATCGACGAGACCCCTTGGACTCCGGATCGAGTCAGGGAGTGTGCTTTGGGGTTGATTGTTTACTGTGATTTTAGTATATTTGATTTGATGATATGATGTGGACATGTTCTGATACGATTGTTGATGATGCAGGCTGACGATAGCTTTCCGACCAGACTCACATATGGAGTAAAGCGGCCACACACGATTTCCAGAGAGGTTGAGGGAGAGGTGTGGACAAAATCCCTACCACAGCCTACTAGCACTCCCGTCATGGCTCAAACTGTAGGTTAACGATTACCTAGTTCGAGAGGATCCACGATGCCATGAGGGAAGACTGTGACAGTCGCTCGCGATGATTCTAAAGGGCATGCAATAAGGCGGGGGCCTTATTCCTTAGAGCCCTTAGTCTCCCACAAGTTCACTTGGCGGAGTGTTGACTCCAGGGGTTATTGATGTCTACCAATCAGTCAAGAAGCGAGTGGCACCCTTGGAGAACATGGTACATCTTGAAGGGCATGTCGTGCAAAGGAAACACTAGAGGCGAGTGGCACCCTTGGAGCACGTGGTGCATCCTAAAGGGCACGTCATGCAAAGGAAACACTAGAGGCGAGTGGCACCCTTGGAGCATGTGGTGCGTCCTGAAGGGCATGACACGTTGATGTTGATGAAGGAACAAACCTATATGGCCCTAAGACATTTAACACATTAATAAATTCTTAAACTACTTCCCTAATTAAATGTCGCCTAGTTCAGAATCTAAGTCCTAAGTCTAAAACTTCTCAGGGTAAAATTTTGTCTAACCTTAAGAAAAGACCCTATAAAAATAAAAATAAAAATTTAAACTAAAAACCACCTAAGTAATAGTTTTAGTCTTCATAAAAATTTTGGAGTAAAATGAAGAGAGTAATAATTTAATTAAAATCCGTGGTTTTAAATTGTAAGGAAGAAATAAATTATTTAACATGTGAAAGTGTAAAAAGATTTCAAATTAACAATAAAAGGAAAGGAGTAAATAGCGCAACTGCCATTTTGGCCCTAATAAAAGGGGAAAGAAGGGAATAATAAAAATTAGGAAACTAAGGAATGGGGGGGGACATAATAAGGGAAAGAGAGGAACTTATGGTAAAAAGCGAGGTCAACATAGTAAGGAATATGCAATTAAGAACCTTCTAAAATGAACTAAATTAGCAACTTCATTTTAGGGAAAGTATTTAAACCTATAAGGGAATCTAGGAACACCTAGGAGTAAATTTAGGAGCAACTCTAGGTGGGTGAGGGAAATGAGACAATTAATAAATTTAAAGAAAATAATTATTGGAGGAAAGAGGGGGATGGACGACAATTGTGCGAAGTAGAATATTCAGAATATTTTTATTAAAACTTAATTTAAATGTGATTTAGGGAAGGTTGGAGGTTCTAAAAACTCTATAAAAGAAAGGGAAGATGAGTAAGAAAGGGACCGACTGTTAGCGTAACATTACGCTGCCGGAATTGTGACTTGACTGATTACTTGTGGGGAGTTGGGATTTTCCATCTCAGATAGGAGTGGTAGCTCAACCTTGCAAGGCGAGCTGGGAAGCTAGACGTACCATTTGGATAGTGTGTGGCCCCTTTCCGGCTCGGGGGGATGAGGGGGAAGCAGAGTACCCCTAGTGTTTGGCTGGGAGGTACCAGTGCAGTCTTGACGGTCGGCGAGAAGGAGTGGGACGGAGCGCGCGGATGACACTTGGAGCAGGAAAAAGGCAATGGTACGCTCTTGATTTGTAAAGTAATATGCATTAGGGTGTACGTTTAGATCAGTATGTTGATTGTATATGGATGAATTCTGTCTTGATCTTGATGTCGTTCGATTTGTATTATTACTCCTGTGATGGTTTGGCAGTTTAATTTTATTATAGCCACGGACGTGCTGATTACAGTAATCAAATTGAAAATTTTTACTGCGCGAATAGGAAGAATAAAACCAATAGCCTTAGAACTAGTATTGGAATGGTGTTATGTGATACCATTGTGATTTTTACCAATTATCCATCTTTAAATATTCCACTGTGATCCTTAGGCTTCTGCTTTTCCGTTCACGGTTGTATTTTCCCTGAAAATGATCATTCGCATTTAAACTTTGAGGTGTAATGGTACAGTCCTTAGCAATCTCTATTATGGTTATACTGAAATGTTCTACACATAGGGATCCGTTCTCCTGGTGATTCACGTTGTAATAGATACCATGTTACCTCTGTTTTTCTCCCCCTAGAAAAATAAAAAATAAAAATAAAAAATTTCCTTACACCGTGCATCCTTAACCTTCTGACTCATCCCAACCTTCCTCTTTTTCTGTTTGGACGCATCAGTCGAAGAAGATGCACAACCCTTGGTCTTTGAATCTTTTGGCACAGGGTTTACCTTGTATCTAGATTTATAACCTGAATCAAATATTTAATAACTTTGCTCCTTACGCTCAACTACTGTAACGATTCATATCCAGTGCCCCAAAGGGATCCGTATACACAGGGATGACGTATGGGAATTCGACTATAAGCCATATTTTTGTATTTTCATTTTGACTTTTCCGCCAGTTGTTTACCCTTTTGTGTTTCCCTTTAAGTAAATGAATACATAGGCATAGTTATTGATCTCAGGGCTCCCCTCGCTACGCCTTCGTGGTGGTTCCTCGGGACTGGTGTGTAGGTGTTGACTGTGCATCATTGGGCTGGATGGACCGCCGATAAGGGGGCGCAAAGGGTTGACAGCCCTGTCTTTTCTTTTTCCTTTCTGGCAGTCACGAATATCTGGTTTAAACCTCGAGCCCTTTTTCTTATTTAAAGTTGCCCATTTTTTTTTGAAACCACAGCGCAATGGATGTTTAGCTCTGGTAACTCAGATTTCATTTTTATGGCGGGAATGCCCCTTCCTCGTAGATATTAATTTAAATCGGGTTCATGCAGCCATTTGAACAACTAAAGAAGCAACAATGGTGGTATTAGACTGCCAGATGTGAAATGAAATTGCTTTATTTAATTATAGTAACAAGTTTTATTTAATAGTGACAAGGTGGTTAGATAGGTTGACAGTCCACGTAGTTGTATTACCGACTTCTTTATCCTTACAAATTTAAGGTGGTATGTTAAAAAGGAAGGTTTCTCATTTATTTTAGTTACAGTTCCCTTAGCATTCTACCTTAATTTAATTCAAGCCATCTACTTTTCCAATTGATCTTTTACACCCGCCACTACGTTAATTGTTAGTATTCTTATAGCAATCTACCTGTTAAATAAAAGTCATTTACTTTTTCAATTATTAATTCATAGCAGCAACTACTTATCTATGTTAGCCTTAAGACATAGTAATCTACCTTAGCTTTAATAGCATCAATCTACTTTAGTTGATATTTCATAACAAGCCCTTACCTTATTTCAGTTGTAATGAAAGAATATGATTTACATACAAGAGATTTTAATTTCAATATGAACTACAATAAAAGAACTTTATTTACAATCTGATTTTTAGTATGACTTTAACTCCTTATGTTCATCATCTTTATTTGTTTGCAATGTTATTGTAATGTGAGATCATTACACTTTATTGATTGAAGCATGTATTGGTAATGCTTTTACAATATGAAAAATTCAATATTAGTATTGATAACATATGAATGTAAGATCATGGTTATTCTCTTTACAATGTTAATTTAGTATGAAAAGTAATGATATGGTTAGTTCATTGCAGGGCTAAT
This sequence comes from Picea engelmannii, assembly GCA_009831015.1. Lineage (NCBI taxonomy): Eukaryota > Viridiplantae > Streptophyta > Pinopsida > Pinales > Pinaceae > Picea > Picea engelmannii. The sequence goes on from ML777412.1 coordinate 219,933, forward strand.
TAAATTTATTTTCATTAACAACATGTAAAAGGTAAGGTCCTTGAAGTAAGTACAATAAATTAATACGATTGGGTTGAGGGGAAGGTTGCAATCAATTCTATGTACTTATTTTTAAGGTTGAGTTGGTAACTTGTCTACTAGCGGAAATCAAACGAAGTGATTGATCTGTACTTGTTGTTGTTGAGTTGTAGTGATTGTCAAGTCTTAAATCAAGGTTGGTTGTTGTCGAAATCCCTTCTGACTTGCGCCTTCCGTGGAGGACATGGATGTTCATCCATTAGATTGTACCTTGAGATATTATGTGCTTTAGACATGCATTGCAAGGCTCGCAATGGAGGTTGGATTAAGTGTGTTAATTTCCTTACTAGCTTTATTAATGGAAATTGTCTTGTAATGTAAATGTTATTCCTGCAAACTTTTTATAACTTAAAATGAAATGGTGTTACCCTTTTATGGCAATGGTTTTGTAATTTTAGTGTTGGGATAACACATAAAATGTAAGGTGATTGTTATTTTGCAAAGTTAATGGGATATAAATGTAATATGTTTATTATGTCATGGTAGTGTTATAGTAATTTTAGTTGTTATTGATAAACCTATGGTGTAATGTCCTTGAATTAAGTACAATACATTAATCTTATTTAGTAGATAAGGGTTGTTGTTAATTTTAATTAATGCTACTTGGTTGGTAAACCTTCCGTGTGCTTGGTCTGTTGGCGTCGGGCGGGATGTAGACACCTCCATGTTCCTCAGAACAGTCGCCAGCCCTGAGACCTTAAATGGTTAAAATCAATGGGAACCTGGGCTTGAGTGTTGCTTATGTGTCTTGGAGGTCCTAACCATTGCAGGGTAGGATGGATGGGTAGTTAGTCTTACTTATATTCGTTGATCGTCGTTAATGCATGCAGTTACTTGTGGTGCATCTTATGTCGTCTTGTTGTGTTCATCGTGGTTGGCGTCTTGATCTTCGTCGGGTGGCATCACAGAGCCGAAATGTATTTGTTTCCATTGCACACGCACGCACACACTTGTTAGAACAAAAAAAAAAAAATTCACTTGTTATATGAGGATCATCGTCGTGACGAATGGGAGGTATGTCACATATGGTATCAGAGCAGGTTCAACCCGTGACTTGGGATCGCTACGACTTTAGTTGACATAATTTGATTATACGGTTGCTAATCAAGTTGATTGTGTACGTGCAGGTAATCATGGTTAGAGGACGCCGCGGAGGCAGAAGACAGGGTGCTAGGGGAGGAGGCACGACTCCTCCAGTAGAATCCACACCTGAGGGTTCTAACCCCCAGGGAGATGAACAGGTTCTCGGACAGGAGAAGATAGCAGTTGGCGACGTAGTTGGGATGATGAGATATTTTCAGCACATGTCCAAGGCACTGATCATCCGCTTGGACAGAGATGAGGCCAGGGTACCGACACCCGCTGAACTCGAGAAATTCAAATTTCTTGAGTTCTTTGGTGCCCCAGATGGCGCAACTGTCGAGGCATGGTTGGAGAACATGGCGATGTGCTTCGCACTTCACGATTATACCTCGAACATGAAGTTCCACATGGTGTTATTTCAACTGAAGGGGAGTGCCCTTCTATGGTGGAAGATGCTCCTACCATAGCTGAACATGGTCGTCGAAGACGTGTCATGGGAACTGTTCGAGGAACGGTTCAGAGAGAGGTACCTTTCAGAGGAATTCATTGAGCGTCATCTCAATGAGTTCAATGCATTACGACAGGGAGCTCATACGGTGCCCAAGTATGAGGCACGTTTTATGAAGCTGCTTCAGTATGCTCTGCACCTTAACACAAAAAAACTTAAGGTCAACCGGTTCGTGTTCGGCCTTAACGGAAGCCTGGATACAAAGGTTAGGATTTTGATGTCTCAAACCTTGCACGATGTCATCCAGAAGGCCCTCATAGTAGAGGAGTATCTTATCAGTGGGGGTCAGACCAGGACTCCAGCAAGACCAGCAGGGCAGAGCTCATCTAGAACACCGCAGCATCAGACACCAGCGAGATATATGCTGGGATATCGAGGGTTCCAGAGGGGATCCACCTTCACTAGACCTCGACGACCATCGCCTCAGCTGCAGACACCTTATCAGGGACCACAACATCAACAACAGTGTCACCCACAGCAACAGTAGTTTAGGCCTGTTTAGTAGAACAGACCAGGGTTCCAGGCCAGTGGGCCGTCATCTTCTACTTCGAGTACCAGGACTACTGGGCCAAAGAAGGGGTGTTGGACGTGTGGGGAGCCACACTACCAGCACGACTGTCCTGTGGAGAGGACCAGAGTGTCTGGATCAGTTGGACCCCCTATAGTGGGAGATACGAGGAAGGCCCATCGGATTCATGCAGCGATGAATAACCGCCAGGTAGAGCACCAGTCGACTGTGCTCGAGACGACAAGTATTTTCGCTGACCAGACCCTTAGTATTTTGATAGACCCAGGTGCTACTGAGAGTTTCATTGATGGTGCAGCGCTAAAAAGAATTAAGGTAAAGTCAGTCGAACATGACAAGTTTAGATTTGTAGAAATGGCTTCAGGATCCAAACAAAAGGTTGGAGGAAAAGTTACGGGCTGTGACCTTAACCTGGGAGAGTTTGTCACGAGGGTCAACTTGTACGTCACAATCTTAGGATCTTATGACGTCGTGATTGGTATGGATTGGTTGGAATTGCATGAGGCGATACTCAATTGTAAGATGAAACGGTTGAGCTTGGTTGATGATGAAGGACAGAGATGTGTGATTGTAGGACAGAACCAGGGAGTTTCCCTAAGGTTCGTCTCTTCCTTACAGTTACGGAAGAGTATGCACAAAGGGTGCAAGCTTTATGTGATCCTTGCGCTAAACGAAAAGGGAGTAGCGGAATGTATAGAACACCTCCTGGTGGTGAAGTAGTTTGCAGACATATTTCCAGAGGAGTTACCTGGGATGTCGCCAGAAAGGGAATTGGAGTTTACCATAGACCTGAAACCGGGGACCGAACTGATAGCAAGAACACCTTATCGGATTTCGACGCCGGAGTTGCAAGAGTTGAAAATGCAACTGAAGGAGTTGTTGGACCTGGGACTGATACGTCCTAGTGTGTCACCGTGGGGTGCACCTGTTATTTTCATACAAAAGAAGACAGATCGTGGAGGCTTTTCATTAACTACCGTCAACTAAACAAGTCTACGATCAAGAATCAGTATCCCTTACCAAGAATTGATGATTTGTTCGATCAAATGAAGGGTGCGACGGTGTTCTCCAAGATTGATTTGCGATCAGGGTATCACCAGTTACGGATCAAGGAGGATGACATCCCTAAGACTGCCTTTAAGACGATATTTTGACATTACGAGTTTACTGTTTTACCATTTGGACTGAAAAACGCCCCAGGAGTATTTATGAGTTTGATGAATAGGGTGTTGCGCGAGTACTTGGACAAGTTCATCCAAGTGTTCATTAACGATATTTTTATTTACTCTCGTACGATGGAGGAGCATGATGAGCACTTGTGCTTGGTACTACAGTGTCTACGAGAGCACAAATTGTATGGGAAGTTTTCCAAATGCTCTTTTTATCAATCGAGGATTCACTACTTAGGGCATGTCATTTCTGGCAAAGTTATCGCCGTGGATCCAGCAAAGGTCGAGGCTAATATTGAATGGCCTGCACCGACGAATGTCAAAAAAGTGCGTAGATTTATGGGTTTAGCAGGATACTATCGATGGTTTGTCGAGGGATTTTCGAAGATAGCAAATTTGATCACGAAATTGCAGAAGAAAAACAAGAAGTTTGTTTGGACCGAGAAATGTGAGAAAGCATTTTGGAGGCTTAAGGAGTTGTTGAAAACAACTCCGATACTAAAGGTCCCTGACATGGATGCGGAATTCTTGGTATGCACAGATGCATCCAAGGAAGGTTTAAGCGGAGTCTTGATGCAAGACGAACGAGTGATTGCTTACATTTCGAGGAAACTGATAAGGCATGAAGAGAACTATGCAACGCATGATTTGGAGTTATTAGCCATCGTATATTCCTTGAAAATTTGGAGACACTACCTTGTTGGACGAAAATTTGAACTAAAGACTGATCATTGTGGACTACAACACATTTTTATGCAAAGTGACCTGAACGCACGACAACGGCGTTGGTCAGAATTGCTTAGTGAGTATGACTTTGAGATTACATACATAAAGGGAATGGTGAACCAAGTGGTGGATGCTTTGAGTCGGAGGCCATGCATCTTTTCAGTGTTGCATTTTTAGATGAATCTACGTGAAAATATTCTAACCTTACAACGTGATGACGACTGGTACAAGGAGGTCGAGGGATTTATTGGAAAAAACACAATGATGGTACCATGATATGAGGGAATTTCTTTTGATAGCGATGGGTTATTGAGGTTTAAAAGTCAGATTTGTGTACCGCCAAACGACAAGTTGAGAATGTTGATCCTGAGCGAGGCTCATAGAGAAGTTTACATGGCTCACCCGGGAGTTACAAAGATGAGGGTAGATCTTAAGCCCCTATTCTTCTAGAGGGGAATGAAGGCCAACATAGTTAAATATGTGGCCAGGTGTTTGGAGTGTCAGAAGGTAAAGGCTGAACATAGACACCCAGTAGGATTACTACAACCACATGCAATTCTGGAATTGAAATGGGAAGTTATTTCGATGGATTTTATTCTTGGATTGCCACTGACAGCTAGGAGACATGACTCGATTTTTGTAGTAGTAGACACTCTAACGAAGAGTGCTCACTTTATTCCTGTGCGTATGACGTATCAGGCACCTGACATAGCTAGAGTTTTCATCAATGAGATTGTGAGGCTGCATGGCGTGCTAAAGAGGACTATATCTAATCAAGGATCGATGTTTACTAGATGATTTTGGATGAGTTTCCAAGAGAGCTTGGGAACCCAACTTAACTTTAGTACTGAATATCACCCAGAGACTGACGGATAGACCGAACGAACGAACCAAACCTTGGAGGACATGTTGCACATGTATGTGATGGACCAACCAAAGCGTTGGGAAGAATTCTTGCCACTAGTAGAGTTCGCTTACAACAATAGTTACCAGAGAACCATTAAGATGGCGCCTTTTGAGTTTCTGTATGGGAAACCATGTCAGACGCCTTTGAGTTGGGATCAACTTGAGGATAGGGTCCTGGTGGGACCATAAGAGATCCAAGAAATGGAAGAACAAATGAAAACAATAAGACAAAGGATTAAAGAAGCGCAGGATCGACAGAGGAGTTATGTCGATGCACACCGATTCGACCGTAGTTATGAGGTTGGCGATCGAGTCTTCTTGTGGGTTAAACCTCATAAGAGTTCGATCAAGTTTGGAAAGGGATCTAAACTCTCTCCTAGGTCCATGGGACCTTTCAAGATTGTGGAGAAAAAGGGGCCCGTGGCCTATCGACTAGCCTTGCCTGATTCTTTGAGGCGTATGCACAATGTTTTTAATGTATCTGTTTTGAGACATTATATTAGTGATCCTACACATGTGATTGACATGAGTTCCTTACAGGTATCGGATGAGGGAGCACCCACGGCTGAGCCAGTGTGCATCTTAGATCATTACGTTTGACAGTTACGACGTCAAACGGTAGATCAGGTCAAGGTCCAGTGGGACAATTATAGTCTGCACTCGGTGACCTACGAGGACGGATATGATATGCACCAGCAGTTTCCATTTTTGTTTGATAGATAGACTTATGATAGTGTGATACACTTATTTCGGCATTTATACTATAAAACTTTGAGACGAAGATTAAACCAAGAGGGGGTGTATGTAACATCCCGCTCTGGTGCACTGAGAAAACTTATTCTTTGAGGACACTTGCTCGCAAGTGATCTGGACTTTTATGATAAGAAAACATTTATCCTTGATTATGATGCGATATGATAGATGACATGATGTTTTACTTCTTTGAGATGGACATGTTCTATTGACTCAGTTTTACTGAGTGTGCAGGGTTTTTGACCTTGAGGATGCAGAGGCATTGCCAGGACCCCTTAGACTTTGGATCGAGTCAGGGAGTGTGCTTTGGGGTTGATTGTTTACTGTGATTTTAGTATATTTGATTTGATGATATGATGTGGACATGTTATGATACGAAATAAAGGGAAGAAAGGGAAGATGAGTAAGAAAGGGATCGGTTGTTAGCGTAACGATACGCTGTCGGAATTGTGACTTGACTGATTACTTGTGTGGAGTTGGGATTTTCCGGCTCAGATAAGAGTGGTAGCTCGGCCTTGCGAGGCGAGATGGGAAGCTAGACGTACCATCTGGATAGTGTGTGGCCCATTTGTGGCTCGGGGGTCTGAGGGGGAAGTAGAGTACCCCTAGCGATTGGTTGGGAGGTACTGGTGTAGTCTCGACGGTCGACGAGTAGGAGCGGGACGGAGCATGCGGACGACACTTGGAGCAGGAAAAAGGCAATGGTACGCTCTTGATTTGTAAAGTAGTATGCATTAGGGTGTACGTTTAGATCGATATGTTGATTGTAAATGGATGAATTATGTCTTTATCTTGATGTCGTTCGATTTATCTTATTACTCCTGTGATGGTTTGAAAATTTATTACAGTAATCAAATTGAAAATTTTTACTGCACGAATAAGAAGAATAAAACCAATAACCTTAGCACTAGTATTGGAATGGTGTTGTGTGATACCACTGCGATTTTTACCAATTATCCATCTTTAAAGCTTCCACTGTGATCCTTAGGATTCTGCTTTTCCGTTCATGGTTGTATTTTCCCTGAAAATGATCATTCGCATTTAAACTTTGAGGTGTAATGTTACAGTCCTTAGCAATCTTTGTTATGGTTATAATGAAATGTTATACACACAGGGATCCGTTCTCCTAGCGATTCGCATTGTAATAGATACCTTGTTACCTCTGTTTTTCCCTTAAAAAAAAAAAAAAAAAAAAAATTCCTTACACCGTGCATCCTTAACCTTCTGACTTATCCCATCCTTCCCCTTTTTCTTTTTGGATGCGTCAGTCGAAGAAGGTACACAACCCTTGGGCTTTGAAGATTTTGGAACGGGGTTTACCTTGTATCTGGATTTATAACCTGAATCGAACCTTTGAGAACTCTGCTCCTTATGCTCAGCTACTGTAACGATTCATATCCAGCGCCCCATAGGGATCCGTATACATAGGGATGACGTATGGGCATTCGACTATAAGCCATCTTTCTGTATTTTCTTTTTGACTTTTTCTCCGGGTGTTTACCCTTTTGTGTTGCCCTTTAAGTAAAGGAATACGTAGGCATAATTATTGATCTCAGGGCTCTCCTCGCTACCCCTTCGTGGTGGTTCCTCGGGACTAGTGTGTAGATGTTGACTGTGCATCATTGGGCCAGATGGACCGCCGATAAGGGGGCACGAAGGGCTGACAACCCTGTCTTTTCTTTTTCCTTTCTGGCGGTCATGAATATCTGGTTTAAACCCCGAGCCCTTTTTCTTATTTAAATTCACCCATTTTTTGTTGAAACCACAGCGCAATGGATGTTTAGCTCTGGTAACTCAGATTTCAGTTTTATGGCGGGAATGCCCCTTCCTCGTAGATCTTAATTTAAATTGGGTTCATGCAGTCATTTGAACAACTAAAGAAGCAACAATAACAATGGTGGTATTAGACCACCAGATGTGAAATGAAATTGCTTTATTTAATTATAGTAACAAGTTTTATTTAACAGTGACAAGGTGGTTAGATAGGTTGACAGTCCACGTAGTTGTATTACCGACTTCTTTATCCTTACAAATTTAAGGTGGTATGTTAAAAAGGAAGGTTTCTCATTTATTTTAGTTATAGTTCCCTTAGCATTCTACCCTAATTTAATTCAAGCCATATACTTTTCCAGTTAATCTTTTACACCAGCCACTACGTTAATTGTTAGTATTCCTATAGCAATCTACCTGTTAAATAAAAACCATCTACTTTTTCAATTATTAATTCATAGCAGCAACTACTTAACTATGTTAGCCTTAAGACATAGTAATCTACCTTAGTTTTAATAACAACAATCTACTTTAGTTGATATTTCATAACAAGCCCTTACCTTATTTCAGTTGTAATGAAATAATATGATTTAAATACAAGAGATTTTAATTTCAATATGAACTACAATAAAAGAACTTTATTTACAATGTGATTTTCAGTATGACTTTAACTTCTTATGTTCATCATCTTTATTTGTTTGCAATGTTATTGTAATTTGATATCATTACACTTTATTGATTGAAGCATGTAATGGTAATTCTTTTACAATATGAAAAATGCTATATTAGTATTGATAACATATGAATGTAAGATCACGGTTATTCTCTTTACAATGTTAATTTAGTATGAAAAATAATGATATGGTTAGTTCATTGCAGGGCTAACTAAATTTATTTTCATTAACAACATGTAAAAGGTAAGGTCCTTGAAGTAAGTACAATAAATTAATATGATTGGTTTGAGGGGAAGGTTGCAATCAATTCTATCTACTTATTTTTAAGGTTGGGTTGGTAACTTGTCTACTAATGGAAATCAAACGAAGTGATTGATCTGTACTTGTTGTCGTTGAGTTGTAGTGATTGTCGAGTCTTAAATCAAGGTTGGTTGTTGTCAAAATCCCTTTTGACTTGCGCCTTCCATGGAGGACATGGATGTTCATCCATTAGATTGTACCTTGAGATATTATGCGTTTAGACATGCATTGCAAGGCTCGCAATGGAGGTTGGATTAAATGTGTTAATTTCCTTACTAACTTTATTAATGGAAATTGTCTTGTAATGTAAATGTTATTCCTACAAAGTTTTTATAACTTAAAATGAAATGGTGTTACCCTTTTATGGCAATGGTTTTGTAATTTTAGTGTTGGGATAACACATAAAATGTAAGGTGATTGTTATTTTGCAAAGGTAATGGGATATAAATGTAATATGTTTATTATGTCATGGCAATGTTATTGTAATTTTAGTTGTTATTGATAAACCTATGGTGTAATGTCCTTGAATTAAGTACAATAAATTAATCTTAGTTAGTAGATAAGGGTTGTTGTTCATTTTAATTAATGCTACTTGGTTGGTAAACCTTCCGTGTGCTTGGTCAGTTGGTGTCGGGCGGGATGTAGACACCTCCATGTTCCTCAGAACAGTCGCCAGCCCTGAGACCTTAAATGGTTAAAATCGATGGGAACCTGGGCTTGAGCATTGCTTATGTGTCTTGGATGTTCTAACCATTGCAGGTTAGGATGGATGGGTAGTCAATCTTACTTATAGTCGTTGATCGTCGTTAATGCATGTAGTTACTTGTGGTGCATCTTATGTCGTCTTGTTGTGTTCGTCGTGGTTTGTTTCTTGATCGTCGTCGGGTGGTGTCGCAGAGTCGAAATGTATTTGTTTCCATTGCACACGTGTGCACACACTTGTTAAAACACACACAAAAAAAATTGCACTTGTTATATGAGGATCGTCGTCGTGACGAATGGGAGGTATGTCACATATATCTCATTTCTACCATTTATGTATATTTTTTGGCTAAGAGGACTATTCCATTACATTCAGACCACTTGTTTCCATAAGGAACACTTTTCATTTCACTCAAAATTGTTTCAGTTTTCCCAAGGTACAACCATTTTAGTCAAATCCAGAGGTATAAATTTTGAATACGCCCACTTAAATTTTTGCAGAGTTTATATTTCATTTTTTGGTTTTTGAACTTCTGGGTTGTTTCTCTTTTTAATCTACATAGGCTCTTTTCCCCACACGCTGTTCGATCTCGAAAAATCAGAAACATATCGAAAAGAGTTTTCATGTCTACGTATGTTCTTTTCTTTGTAAACCAAAAATAGAGGGAAATTTGCATTTTTCAGGTAAACTAACCGATATCTAACCCTTGTTGTTGTCGAGAAGAAAAAAAAGAATCATGTGTGAAAATAATTTTTTTTAGTACGCTCTCCAAGGCTTTATTCCATAACAACAATAACCCCAATCCACTTTCTAAACTTTTTCACTAGTTGATTTGGTTAAAAGTGATTTTACCTAGTAAGAGGTCTTGAGTTCAAGTCTTTATTTTGTTACCTTTTCAAGTTCATTCATTCATTACAAACTGCCTTTTTTTCAAAAGGGCATAAATTTCACATCCGAAGTCCATTTTCAGTGCGTTTTTTTCCAACAACCTAATTTTTTGAGATCTTTCAACACAAACCATGTTTCATATTTTAAATCAATATTATCTACATATTAAATATGGATTATCCCAAATATATTTTTATTATTAGCACCAACAACTTCCAATGGAAATCCCATATCGAGGATTTATTAAGAAGTAAAGCATTGTACTGGATTACCATGAGGAAATAACTAGAAATTATTGATGATGAAAATAAAGTCAAATGGGAAAATAATAATGATGAAGCACGTGGACTAATTGGAATGTCCATCTCTCCTAATTCAAGGTTTCACCATCAAGGAATTGATGACCCTTATGATGCTTGGGAAAATATTGAATTTGTATTTCGTAAACACAATATTATTCGATCCCACCGGATAGAAAATTAGATAATGACTTTGAGTCCAACTTAATTTTCTTGCATTGAATATTATTTATATAAGTTCAAAAAATTTGGAATTTTATGTGAACAATGTAACATAAAGTTGGACGATGAACGTTGCATATAAATTATTATTGCTAAGCTTGGTAGTGCATATTATGTTTTTTATATCTACCTTTTATCCCACCAGAGATGCTCTAGGTACTGCCTATAAAAATCCCTCTCTTGATTCCTTTTGTGATGCTTTGATTAGAGAGAGATAATTTTTAGCAATTTGGAGTGATCAAAACTATAAGTACCTCCAATAAAAACTTAGTGGCCCAACAAAAAGATAAATTCAAGAATCCAAAGAAGCAACATAATCACCACAAAAATAAGAAAAAAAAGGGTCTCAAACCCTCTTAGATATCTTTCTCTCCTAATGGAGATAAAGGAGAAAAATACAAAAATAAGAATATTGAAATACATTGCAAATTTTGTAGGAAAGATGGTCATGATGAGTCAATTTTTTTTAAGAAGATGGCAACTTTAGAAGCAACAATGAAGAAGGACAATATTAGTATTGATTCTATTTCTTCTTCTTCTTCTCATGGACATGTACTTTATGCTTCTGATTTCTCCTTCAATGCAACTTCTACTTCTTGTTCTAATCAGTGGCTTATTGATTCTCGATAATATTATCATATGGCTAAGGATAAAGCCATATTTTTTTCTTTAAATGAATGCAACAGCAAGAAAATATTTGTCCGTGATGATATATCTCTTTTTGTTGTATGGTCTAGAACAGTTTAGGTAGATAATGTTAATTTTAATGATGTATTTTGTGTTCTAAGTCTTTCCTGCAACCTTATATTAGTATATCAAATAACTCATTTAGGTGAAGGTAAGACCATACAGTTTTCACCTCACAAAGTTGTAATCAAGGATCTAAAATATCTTCATCACGTTCTTGCAACTCGAATAGATGATGATATTACCAGTTTGTACAAGTTTGACAACTTTGGGTCATCATCTTTCCCATCATTTTTTGTTTCTTATAACAATGACTTCAACAAACTTTAACATGAGAGGTTTGGTCATTTAAACTATATCTCATTGCAACAACTATGTAATCAACAAATGGTGACTGGTCTTCCTCTTGTTTCATGTACAGATGGTGTTTCTACCCATTGTCTTCTTGAAAACATCAATGGGACAGTTTTGAGAAACATGTCTCTTAACATACCTTGGCCCCTTTGTAGCTTGTTCACACTAACTTGTGTGATCCACTGTCTTCTCATTCTTTTTCTAGGTGCAAGTATGTCTTAACTTTCATTGATGACTTTTCTAGAAGCACTTGGGCTTACTTCCTAAAGCTGAAGAGATAAATTTTTGATAAGATTTTGGCCTATAAGGCCATTTTAGAAAATAAATCTTGAGAGAAACTTCAAAGGTTAAGAATGGATAATGGAGGATAATATGTGAACAATAATTTTACAAGTTATTGCACTACACATGGAATCGAAATGCAACACACCATTCCATATACACCATAGAAAAATGGTGTTGCTAAGAGAAAGAACTACACTTTAAAATAAATTGCTAATTATGTGATCCAATATAAGGGATTAAGTCTAAAGTATTGGGTCAAAGCCATTAATTGTGAAAATTACATAGTAAATCACACTCCCATTTAGGCTCTACAAAATATAACACTGAAAGAAGCATGGAATAAAGTTAAGCCATATGTAAGTCACTTTTGTGTATTTGGTAATATAGCATGGGCTCACATTCTTGATGAGAAAAGGAAAGCATTGCAGCCTAAAAGTGAGGAGTTTATATTTGTTGGTTATTCTGAAGATGCTAAAGGTTACATACTTCTTAAACCAAATTTTAATGAAATCATTATTAGAATAGATGTTAAATTTGATGAAAATATCTTGTCCTACGAGACTAATCTGTTGTCACCTGCAAGCCATCTTTGGAATTTGTTCCTTCTTCTGTTCCTATTCTGGTTTTTTCTTCTTCAAATGATGACAGTGAGGATGAAAATACACCTTATCTTTCTCACCTTCCTATAGATGAGTCCATTGAACCTGAAACTGCACCAGAAGCACCACTTCCTCAACAGGTTCGTTCAACACGAGAATCATATGGTAATCTTGTCAGTGATCCTTCATATTAGCGTCAGACATGTTCATAGTTCCAATGATCCTCTTCTCCTTTGGCTCAAGTTTCAAAGACTTCTAATCCAAATACATTTACAAAATATTTAGTTCATCCATATTGGGATACAACAATGAATGACGAGTATCATTCTTTAATGATGAATGATACTTGGGATCTTGTACCTCTTCCAAAAGGAAGAAAACTTGTCAAATGTAAATGGGTCTACCGAACAAAGTATGCATCAGATGTAAGTGTTGAAAGACACAGGGCTCGATAATTTTCCAAAGGATTTTCCCAATTTTAAGGAATTGACTGTAATGAAACCTTTTCCCATGTAGCCAACATGCATTCCATCCATCGTGTTCTCTCCCTTGTAGCCTCACATAAATGGGAGGTCCATTAGATGGATTTCAAATACACCTTATTGCATGGGAATTTGTAAGAATAAATATACATGGAACAACATCCTCCCTATGTCTAGAATGAATCTAGCCTTGTTTTTCGCCTTACGAAATCCCTTTAAGGTCTTAGGAAATATCTTCAAGATTGGTATGCCAAAATGGACAACTTTCTTCTTGGTATCATCTTTTCTAGAAGTCATTTTTATCCTAATGTATATACTAATAAAGTAGGAAGCCAAATCATAATCCTTTTTCTTTATGTTGATGATATTATCCTCACTATTAGTGACCCTAAAATTTTAAACCATGTGAAAATCAGCCTTAAGAAGAAATTTGAAATGACAAACTTAGGATTTTTTCATTGTTTCCTTGTCCTCCAAGTTTTACAAACCAAGGAAGGAGTTTTTCTTTCATAGTCTACATATTCTTGCGACCTTCTTCATCACTTTCACATGGAAGATTCAAAACCAACCCCTTCTCCCTTCAAGTATGGATTCAAAGTTGTTGCACCTATACTTCTCCCGAAGTTGATGCCACTTTGTATTGTTAGTTAGTTTGTATCCTCTTATACTTGACTCATACTCTTTCTGGTATTTCCATTGTTGTTGGTATGGTTTTCTGGTAGATGAAAGCATGACATGAAATCCATTGGAAAGAAGCTAAAAGAAAACTTCTCTATGTCTACGGTAAATTTTAGTTCGAGATAAATTGCAGCTCAGGGGGGGCTCCTTTATTAGTTTGTTTCACTGATTTAGATTGGGTCAACAACCATGATGATCAAAATTCTACTACAGGTCATGTTTCCAGCCTTTGTTTAGGAACTGTAACTTGGGATTATAAGAAACAATAGGTTATTTCTATTTCTTCAGCAGAAGAAGAGTACCAAGTAGTGGTTAATGCATGTCAGGAATCCTTGTGGATTCAAAATATTTTTTCAAATCTTGGATTCCAGCAACAACATCCGACCAACCTTTGGTGAGACAATAAAAGTGACATCAAGCTCACAAAATATACAATTCAACATCGGCACAATAAACACATCAAGATACAAATGCACTTCATCAGAAAGCTCATTCATGATCAAGTTATTGAAGTTCTCTTCTTCCCTATAGAAGATCAAGTTGCAGACATTTTCACAAAGTTTCTTACATAAGAAAAGTTTTCCAAACTTCCATATATGTTAGGATTTCAAGAAGTTGTCATTAAGGGGGGATAGGCTCTAATTCCTCCTTCCTTCTCATATTATGTTATCTTCATAAATCTTTCAATCACATCCCAAGTTGTTCTTAAGGGACAATGTTAGGATAGTTTGACACTTAGGAGTTAGTTAAAATCAACTTGGTCTAATGTGTCATTCGATAAAAGTGTGTTTCTTTAGTATGCATTAGTATGCATTTGTAGTTAGGTAATCTGATGGTCACGATATGTTCATTACATAGAGTGATCCGATAGATCATATTCTCCTTGTTCTTAATGTCTACATTTATCTCTGGATCAACACTCGATTGGTCCATGATATTTATTTAAAAAGCATGGAGGGTCATTTGTCGATGAACGATTGTGAGAAGATCTCTTGTAAAATATCTCTATAAAATTTTCTTTTGCATTAATAAATTTCTCCAAGTGGCCACATTGGTTGGGGTCATGGATGTTTCCTCGTAGGGGTTTTACCACGTGAAAATATTGGTGTGTTTATATTTTATTTCGTTGTGTGAGTCATTACTAAAGGTGTTTTTCCTTTGTTGGAACACATATGTTTTCGAATACTGGTTCTCTTATCATTATTGAAATATCGTGGGGATCAATGTAGAGACAGTATGAAAAGGAATAGATATCCTAATGCATGAAAACATTGCTAATGTTAGAGGAAAAATAAGAGAAAACTATAAATATCATACCACTTATTTGCAGTGGGAAAAACATATTCTTGTTTGAATATGTAATGATGCCTTGTGTGGTTTTGTTGAGATGTATTAATTTAGAAGTTAATGATGTCTACTCTTATGTAAAAGATTTATCCCACATTTATCATGGGGTAAAACACTCTTGTTATCATTTATTATATAAACAGTTGAAAATGCATTTATCCCACTTGTATTATTGGGATGTAATTCCTCCATATATCTTGGTATATAATAGAGGAATGAGAGACCCATGGGATACACAAAAATGTTGTAATGAAGGATCTGCAATATTCACGAAACAATATATTATGAAAAACAAAAAAAATC
This sequence comes from Picea engelmannii, assembly GCA_009831015.1. Lineage (NCBI taxonomy): Eukaryota > Viridiplantae > Streptophyta > Pinopsida > Pinales > Pinaceae > Picea > Picea engelmannii. Next base: position 235,273 of record ML777412.1, read on the forward strand.
TAGCAAACAATGACAAACTAATAATGATATATCCAAAACAAAATAAGAAGAACACTAGAATAACACTAGAATAATCACCAGGAAGATAAATTTAATTATGATAGCAATGTTCACTTGCCTCTCTGAGGGGGAAACCTCTAGTAGAGAAGATATATATTACAATAATCTCCAAGACAAAATATCCAATGCCTCGTATGCTTATTTATACCAATTCTACCTTCTAAGGAAAGTTCTAGAGGAAGATATTTATAGAAGCAGAAGATTGTATTAGGTCTTCTTACAATGACTTATTCTTCTCTATTTATTAAGGCTTATTAACTAATGTATACCTTTATTAAATAGAAAACATATCCTACTAAGTAATGACCCATGCAGAGGTGTTAGGATCGGATCCTAACATGCCCTCGCCCTTCAAAAGTAGCCTTGTCCTCAAGGATATAGGTGTGGAAACTATTGAAGTATGTTTGTGGGTTCTTAGGTCACTTCCTCTGGATTTGTGTCCTTCCACTTGATCAACAATTCCTTGATAGTGGGGCCACACAATCGAAATTCATGATTATTGAGGACTTCTTTTGGTTGGAGACATAGGGAACCTTCTTCATCTAATTCGGTAAAAATGGTTTGGAATCTACAATTATGTCCCACCACTGTTTTCAAACAGGAAACATGGAACACCGGATGGATTTTTGAAGTAGTAGGAACGAAGAATTTTTAAGCCACAAAACCAATAAGCTTTATGATCTGGTAGGGTCCATAAAACTTAGGTGCCAAATTGTGATGTCCCTAACCTTTGAGAGATGTTTCCTTGTAAGGTTGGAGCCTAAGAAACACATGATCACCTTCCTGAAAAACCCTTTCTAAA
>ML777412.1:254555-271726 GCA_009831015.1 Picea engelmannii
GGAAACTTGTAATAAAGAAAACTTAATAAAGGAAAGTAAGGAAACATAGGGTAAAAAGCAAAAATGAATCAACAATTAAGGAGTTACTAAAAATCAGCAACTTTATTTTAGAAAGTTATTAAAAGCTGAGAGGGGATCTAGGAGCCCTAGGAGTAATTTTAGGAGCAACTATAGGAGGGGTGAGGGAAATGAGTCTTTTATTTAAATTAAAGAAAATAATTTTGGAGAAACATGGGGGATGAGTGACACTTGGACGACAGAGAATTTTTAGAGGATTGTCATTAAAAATTAGATTAATAATGATTTAGGGAAAGTAGGTGCGTCTCAAATTCTATAAATGAAAGGGAAAAGGAGGAAGATGGGGGGACGGTTAGCGTAACGTTACGCTGTTGGATTTTGGCTTGACTGTTTGCTTGTGAGGAGTTGGGAATTTCTCAGCTGTGTTGGAGTGGTAGCTCAGCCTTGGAGGCGAGCTGAGAAGCTAGTCTTATCTCTAGATCTTGTGTGGCCCCTTTGCGGATCGGGGGACAAAGGGGGAAGCAGAGTACCCATAGCGATTGGCTGGGAGGTATCAGTGAGGTTTCTATGGTCGGAAAACAGGAGCGGCAAGGACCGCGGGACATCGATCGAGGCGGTCGCAAAGAAAAAGGTACGCGCGTCATTTAGTAGAGTAAAATGCATTAGGTTATGATTAGATCTGCTTATGTAATGGAAATATATATGGATGAATGTTTAATTTCAATCGATGTTGGTTATCGTTGGGATAAATGGTCATTCTTTCATGGCTTACATCCAACAGATTGTTGTGTTTTTAATGTTGCTGCAAATTTTTACTGTGTCACCTTGAGTAATCCTCCAGCCTTGAATTTATCTTTTCTTCTCCATCCCCTCTGGTAAATTTCACTGTGTATTTTCATGCTGAAACACTCGTTCAACAATTTCGTTTGGAATGGTTACTGCGTCGTAGTTCTGAAATTTTTGTTGGGTTAAATCGTTAATGAATTGGGTTTCTGGAATTTTTCGATTTTGTATCTCGTGTTGTTGATGATGATAGAACACGTTTGGGGAAAAAGATTTAATGTGGATGTTTTACAAGTTTTATGGGAGTTTTTGTGTTATTTTCATGGGCAAATGTCATTACAATGGCACTGCAACTTTGTTCAGTGGCGATTTTTTTGTGGGCAAATTGTTGTACATAGGCGTTTTCTTGGGATTTGAGCATTTTCATTACACACAATGAGCAATTCTTACATTGGGCGTTTTTGTTATATGTTGTGTGCATTTTTATTATATACCGTGAGAAAATCTGATATCAGGCATTTTTATTTTACACATTGAGTGATTCTTCTATTGGGCGTTTTTATTTTATACAGTGGGCAATTGTTATATGGGGCGATTTTGTATTTATTGGGTGTTCTTTTTATACAGTGAGCAATTTTGTTTTTTGGGGGATTTTCTCTTTTATACAGGGGCGTTCTTTTATAATTTTTGTGGGCCAACTCATGTTTCTGGGGGTTCGATTCACTGAGGGCATTTTCTTGATTCACAGTGGGTGTGTTTTTTGAATTACTGTGGGTGTTGCGTTAGTGGGCTTGTGTTTCATACAGATCACTGTCAAATTTTTTATAAACCTTCTGTCTTTCGAGTACCATTTACTGTCAGTCCTTTAAAAAAAAAAAACCACTGTCATCTCGTGGTGCATGGCCAGCATTTCGTCTTGGCCATCCCTTTTTCTTACAGCGTAGGCACTTAATACCTGGGCGTTTTGTTTAAATGGCCTTCATTGCATGTATTGGGCATGTAAACGATCTGCGTTTTGCTAGTTATCTGGGCGTTTTTTAAATAGCATGTATTGTATGTGTTGAGCATGGAATGAGCTGCGTTTAGCTTCTTGGACATATGTCCTTCTCACCTGTGCATCCATCTCTCGAGATAGAATTTAATTGCACCTAAAATACTAAACCGTGACTTAATCAATAGATCCATGTGTTATTGAAATTAATTTACTGAAAATTTATCCTTCGCTTTTGAGCTATAACTTCAATGAGTCAACTGCCATGGTTATAATATGTTAGGGTAGCGTCTCTTCTTTTTATGGATAGTTCAATGATAATTTCTGGAGATAATTAAGTAGCTTTATAACGCCTTAATTAAGAAGGCTTTCATTCATTCTAGATAGATGTCATTCATTGAGGTTACATGCACATAATGTTGTCTTTTTATTCCAGTCATTAAAATCAATGAACTCCCAGTCTATTGATACAACTAGCATGCTTTATATTATTATAGGTTTAATTTGAAATGTTAATGGAGAATATGAAATGCAATTTAAATCTATTAAATCACAGTTTTAACATTTGTTTAATTCGCAAGATAAATATTTGTTTAAATTGCAATGATAATGATGTTGTCTAATTTGCAATATTATTATATGATTAATTTGAAATGTTAATGGATGACAACAATGTTAATATTTGTAAAATCGAATGCCAATGACCATGTTAAATCGCATTAGTAATATTTTGTAAGGTGGGGTAATAGATTGGAAGGCAAGGTAAGATCATATGTAAAAGTTTCTAACAGTTTATATATTTATTTATGGACAGTTTCTAACGGTTTACATATATTGTCTTCCTAAAATTTCGATGCTTTTAATATGACTTTTAGTTATGGTCATCTCTAAATATGGACAGTTTCTAACCATGATGTCCCATTGTTATCTTAATTGATGTTAATTGTAACATGAGGTTTCGACAATGAGTATTCTCTTTTAAGCTTGTCATTTATAAAGAAACATATTGCTATTTTATACATTGACTTCTAAAAGTCGACACCTTTACATGTGACATTTTTAATTATGGTCAATTTTATATATGGACAGTTTTTAACCATGATGCCACATGGTTAGTTTATTTATGACGTTGATTATAATGATGAGGTTATCCTTCTATATTGACCTTAGTGTAAGGGTAATATATGTCATTATAGATTAAGGTGCAAATTTTAGTGTTAGGTATTTTATGAAAAATAATGGCATTGTGGACTTATCTTAATACGATTAAACCTTGATTACTGATGGTTATAAAAATAAGGTCCTAGAACCAAGTCCCTTGATTTACTAAGATTGTAATGGGGGAATCTGCAATTACTTAAATTTACTTTCTTAAACGGTTGGGTTGGGTATCTCGTCTACTAATGGAGTTCAATGGAGCATGGGGCCAGTATTAAATGCCTTGAGTCGTGGGAACTACCTTGTCTTAACTTGATTGGTCATTGTCGGAGTCCTTCGGACTTGCGTGTCTGTAGAGTTAGTGGTTGTCTTGAGTTGTTGTTGTACTTGGATGAGATCGTTTTTTTGCCTGGTCTTCTTGAGTCGGGCGGGATATAGTCACCCCCTAGTAGCTTTAGGAGACATGTATGTGTGTGTGATTTTTCTGTGTAAGGAATCCAGTGCCGTATCAAGAGTCTTGGGCCCTTTAAAGGTAGGGTTTCCACTCTTGTGACACATCTGACAGAGATTACTAGTTTCTGCCTGAGCAGTCGGCCAGGAGCCTGTCTAATCTTCTTCCGAGAGGACATAAGACTAAAAGCCCTATTTTTCTGTGCAGAAATAGTAAACTCTACTGATGGATTCTTCCTTCTATGACTGTACTGTACTTAACACCTGGTGTTGTTTTCTACTTACAGCTTCTAGTTCTACTCCTTATGTCTAGGAGCATTTATTTTCGTTGTCACGGTGATATGTCAGGATCGTCTTGTCCTGTTCGTCTTGCTTGCGTCTTGTTCTAGGTCGGGTTACTAGTTTCTTCCTGAGCAGTCGGCCAGGAGCCTGTCTAATCTTCTTTCGAGAAGACATAAGACTAAACGCCCTGCTTTCCTGTGCAGAAATAGTAACCCTAGCACCATGGATTATTCCCTCTGTGTTCGTACTGTGCACCCCCAGTATGTCTTAATGTTTGTGTTGTGCGCCTTATGCCTTTGGTCGTATATTGTTGCAGTTACTCATTGTGTGGCTTCCGTATTTTTGTGCTAAACATCGTGGTTGCGTCTTGTTGGTTGTTGAGTGGCGACGTAGAGTCAAGTGTGTTGTTACTTCTACACGTGCGCACACACCTTAAACAAAGAAAAAAAATTGCACCTGTTCTCAGAGTTGTTGTCGTAACGAGGAGGACGTTACAGGCCTTGTGGATGTTATCCTTCAAATCTGCTAGAGTGGTTATATGACCTTGTAGCATTGTATCAATAGATTGGACCTTGGATGTGCCAAGAAGACATGTAGTGACTTTCACTGGCCTTTTTCCATACACTACTTCATATGGGGTCATTTTATTGGTTGTATGATAGGAATTATTTTACCACCATTATTCTAAGGGAAGAAACTACACCCATTGGTGTTGTTTGTCTGAAGAAACACAACACAAGTAGGTCTCCAAAAATTTGTTGACTACTTTTGTTTGCTCATTAGAATGGGGTGATAAGTTGTGCTCATGTTTAGTTGGGTGCCCTGCAATTTAAATAAGTCTTGCCAAAATGTGTTGGTGAAAGTTGGGTCATGATCAGAGACAGTAGAGGTTGGCATGCCATGTAGCTTGAAAATATGATCAAGGAATACTTGTGCTATGTGTTCCGGTGTGAAAGGGTGAGGAAAGGGAAAAGAATGAGCATTTTTGAAGAGGTGATCAACCACCACCGTGATGACATACTTGTTCCCATATTTAGGAAGGCCCACTATAAAATCCATGGAGATTTATGTCCATAGAGAAGAGGTAATGGGTAAGGGTTGTAGGACACTTAGATACTTGACCTTTTCACCTTTATTATATTCCCACACCTCACATTATTGAAAATTTGAAGTATATATTTCTCCATTCCTTCCCAAAAAAAAATTTGAACTGCTATAGCTGAGGAGTGAAACTAATTTAATAGCATGGGATTGAGTGCCAAGGAGATTGAGAGAACTAGGAGATCCTGCCAAGTGTAGAGAGTGTGAGGATTAGGGTCCTCCTGAAGACGATGAATAAATTTAAAGGTAGTCTGGTGCATATGCTACTCTTGGCGCACTTCTTCAATCCAATCAGGCACTAGTAAGGATAAATCAAAGAGGGATTCATCCTCCTCATGTTGTCTTGACAATGCATCTACTACTATGTTATATTTTCCCTTTTTATTTATGATTTCATAATCATGACTCAATATTTTTTTCAGCCACTTATTTTGTTTTGGGGATGATAGTTGTTGTTCCAAAAAATGTTTTAGGATATGGTGATCTATTTTAATTTGAAAATGGCATCCCAAGAGATATGGTCTCTAGGTGTGCACTACATGGAGAATGGACATCATTTCTTGTTCATATGTGCATCGACCCATATTGTGACCACCCAACGCTTGGATAGTAAATGGCAAGGGTCGATCATATTAGGTGAGAACTCCACCTATACACGTGCTTGAAGCAAATGTTCCCACCACAAAGGATTTTATTGAAGTCAAGAGCCGCAAGGACATGGATAGTGCACATGGCCTTGTTTAACTCTATGAAGGTTTCTCAATAGCATGTGTCCAATGAAATTCATTATTCTTAAGGAGGCCAATGAAGAGCTTAGAAATTTTTCCATAATGGTTTACAAATTTCTTGTAATAGCCGGTGAGACCAAGAAAACCCCTTATTCACTTATGATCGTTGGTCACGACCATTATTTAATAGATTGTATATTTTTGGGGTCCACTTTTACCCCATCTCTACCGACAATGTTCCCTAAGTATTCCACTTCTTGGCGTCAAATGAACATTTGGTATTTTTTACAAACAATTCATTTTCCTGTAGCAAGTGAAGGACTTTGTCCACGTGAAGAAGATGGTTATCCCAGGTGTGGCTATAAATGAGGCTGTCATCAAATAAAACTAGGACAAACTTATGAAGGTAAGGTTTTAATAGTTTATTCATGAGACTTTGGAAGATGGGTGGAGCATTGCAAATGCCAAAAGGCATGGACAAGAATTCATAATGTCCCTCATGAGTTTTGGAAGAAGTCTTTGGAATGTGTTCCTCCTTCATCTAGATTTGGTGATAACCAGAGAGAAGGTCTAATTTGGTGAATACACAGACACCTTGTACTTCATCCAACAAATCATCAATGAGAGGAATGGGAAATTTATATTTGATGGTTAGTTTATTCAGGGCACGAAAATTAGGGAACATGTGCCAAGTACCTTCTTTCTTTAAAACCATCACCATTGGTGAAGAATAGGGGATAGTACTAGGGAAAATTACCCGCTCCTCCAGTAATTCCTGTATGATCTTCTCTATATCATTTTTTTGAACAGAGGGATATATGTAAGGAAATACATTAGGGGGTTGACTTCCAAGAAGGAGAGGGATGTTATGATCATCCTGATGCTTGGAAGGAGGTAAGGTTGTAGGAATCTCAAAGAGGTTGGGGTAGTTGTCTAAGATGAGCTGCAGGCTAGGAGGAACTACCTGAGAGGCATGTTTAGTGACCTGGATGAAATTAAATTAAGAAATCATACCATGGTGGCCTTTATTCAATAGTTTTTTCATCTCGTGAGAGATGATGATTCCAGGAGAGCCTGCTTGGATACCGCTAAGAGTTTAGGGGTGAGATTCTTGGGTGAAGCTCATATATAATTCTTGATAATACATTGTGATCATCCCTAGAGTGAGAATCCATTCCATGCCTAATACAATATCACAACCACCCATGGAAATAGACAACATGTGGGTTTTCAGATGGTACTCACCCATTTGGAGTTTGACATTCTCACAATGAGCCCCACACTTCATAGTACCACCATTAGCAATGAGGATTTGAAAATTAGAAACATGACAGACAAAGCAATGGATATCATTAGATAGATTGCGATGAATAAAATTGTGGGTGCTACCACTATCAATCAACACCAAAACCATCCTATGTTTATTGTAGCCCTTGATATTCAATGCATGTGGGGCCTAAATACATGAGAGTGCATGAAGTAATATGATCGATTCCAAGGATTCCATCTACGTGACAACTGGATCTTTGACAAGATCACTTGGATGAGCCTCCTCTTGGTATGAAACCTCATATCATGGGATGTCATCATAGGAAGAGGAAGTTGAGGCATCAATATGGAAGAACTTTTTTTCTCTACATGTATGCCCTGATGCACACGTTTCATCACAATAGTAGCAAAGGCCTTGCTTGCAACGTTCCACCATTTCGACGGGAGAGACCTTTTGGACCTTCAATGTTTGGCTCAGATCAAGGGTATCCCTTGGGAGAGGATGAGTGGTAAATGAAGCCTTCATGGATGGCGCTTGGAGGATGGTCTCTACTTCCCTGGCTAATAGACATGCCTGGAACTAGGTATTAGGATGATGCATGTTCACATGAGCCTTGATAGCTTCTTTTAAACCACTGATAAAACATTCAAGGTAAAATTCATCATATAGTCCCTCGATATGGATAACCAACAGTTCAAATGTCAGGATGAAGTCTTTGATAGATCTAGTTTGGCGAAACTTAGTGAGTTGGCCCAAAAATTTTGATTCCCTATCAAAATAGGTAGAAACTGATTTTGAGAACATGTTCCAATTGGGAGGTCCTCGATAACATTTCTTATGCCATTTCCACCGATTCCAACGTTCTTGATCCAAGTACAAAACCCCTACATGGAGTTTGGTCTCATCATCTCAAATATCATGAAGGGAGAAGTATTGTTCCATTTTAGAAACCTATCCAACTGGGTTGGAACCATCAAATTTATGCATGTCAACATTGGGCACCTTATTCCAAGAAGGTTGAGAACCCTAAGGGGAGTGGGAATAATGAGTATGTTCATAATGATAAGGTTGAATTTATTATGGTTTTGGCTCAATTTTCTTACCCATAAAGAGTTGCACCAATTTTTTGTATTGTTGTTCAAGGGTTATGGTGAATTCATTGCAGAGGGAAGCTATTTCACCATCAATTTGTTGTTCCAGGTGGGACACTCCATCTTCCAAGGTTTCTTGGGACTAAGAGCGAGTGGTAGGTGTGGTGAAGGATTAGTAAGTCTAGGGATGGAAAAAATTGGATTAAAAATGATAGGTACCTGGGTGATCTGAAAAAAGAGAGGAATCTAATGGGATATGTCTCAAGAAAGGTGTCCTGGAGGGGGTTGGGTCTGCAGGGGAAAAGCCTAAAATTGAAGGGTACCACTTTGATCATAATAAATATAGGAATGCAATGGGATAGGTCATAAATAAGGGTGTTGACAAACTAGAACAAGACTTTTTTTTTACTCCGACAGAGTTACACCCCGAACTGAATAATAGTGCAGAGGAAGAATGCCTAAATTTTTAACAAGACAAAAGATGCAGTAATTTCGCAACCCCAATGCAGATGGAAAGGTTGCACTGCAATAGATATTGTCTTTTCTTTTTATTTTATTTTCCCAAGGGTTAGTGTTTGCATGGAATCTACAGTCAATGGTTTTCCCTGTGCTATAGCTCTCTTATATATGTGTGGGGTCCAACAATAGTACTCGGCCCAATATCTCAGGGAACCAACTAAAAAGGCTAGACCGTACCTTTACTTGTACTAACCTACTATGTAGGTACTAGAGAGTCACTTCCATATTGTTGTTCATGGTGACACTATAGCAATCAGACGACCACTCTGTTTATCTATGGAGAGCTTCAGGATGCCTAGGTCGATCTGTATATAGATGTTGTATAATTTTCTACCACTCGAAGGGGTACCAACATGGGTTACAAGGGTGTACAATAGATATGCGCTTAAGAACGAATTGTATTTCCTACATGTATGACTCCTTGACTGAGGGTTTATTCATGTAATGACAACTCTTTGTAGCTTAAAGACGTCAGAATACGTATCTACCCTGAAATAAAAATTATCCCACAATTCTTTCCTTGGAAAGAGATCTGATACCACTTGCAATATTCTTGATACAATATATTATGGAGAACAAAAAATATCTAGCAATCAATGACATAATAATAATTATATATCTAGAAAAATATTAGAAGAACACCATAATAACCATGAAGAGAAAATTTATTATGATAGCAATGTGCACTTGCCTCTTCGGTGGAGAAGTCTCCAACAGAGCATAGATATATTACAATAATCTCTAAGACCAAATATCCAATGCCTACTACTATTATTTATACTAATTCTACCTTCTAAGGAAACTTCTAGAGATAGATATTTCTATAAGTGGAAGATTATATTAGGTCTTCTTACATTGACTAATTCTTATTTATTTATTAGGAATTATTAACTAATTTTGGCCTTTATTAAGTAGAAAACATATCCTACTAAATAATGACCCATGGAGAGGGGTTAGGATCAGATCCTAACAGGCTCACAAAGTGAGAATATACTTTGTAATGATGTGAAGATGGAGTATGATGTGTGGGAGGTTTTCTCAAGTGCAAGATTGGATATTTTTGAAATATAAAGAAGACAATACCTTTCCATCAATATTTCCCCATTTTGGGGTTTTACCATGTATATATGATGTACGTCCATTCTAATGTTTAAAATTTCTCAGCTCTCTGCACTCAATTAGCAAGGCAATGGGGCTTTTTTCTTATCGTCCTACTTAGTATTTTTTTTTTCAGTTTGAATTATCAGTTTTTGAATGCATGTCTAGATAACACTGTCAACACTATATGTTTGCACTTTCTCTAGTTTCCATATGTATGGTGGAGAAAGTGGTGGTTTTTACTTTTGGCCACAAGCATAAAATGTTGCCACCTATTTCGGTTTCCACTAGTTTGGCGAAATAGGTGGAAAGCCTGCGAAACCGATAAATTTTGTACAATCACAAAGGATTGATTGGGAAATAACATTTTTTTATTAAAAAAGAAACAAACTCATGGGCGATTTAATTTAGTTTATACAATACTATGATTTAAAATAAACTAAAAATAGCAATATATCATCTTCAACTCAAACTCTATTGGAATGACCAATATATGTCATAAAAAGGTATATCTATTTCCAATACATGCCACTTTTGAATAAAACATATTTCAAACCTTATTCTAAGTATCCATAATGGTTTAAATATTTTGAAACTAAGAGTATATAATCATTGCTGATGAACCATGAATTGAAGCTATACATGCCTATCAATTAAATTCTTTACATATGGGTGAAATCAACAAATATCATCGTAGTTGTTTGTTTCATGGGTAGTTCATAATTTTTTTTTGGTGTGGTGTTTTGCAAACCACATAAATGGAAACTAGTATATATTAAACCAACTAAAAAAACTATAACTCATAAATAGTGAAATGATAAAAGTATAAGTTGTCTCATACTCCAAGGCTGACGATTATTCTTATTAACTTTGACCCATGGATCAGACGAATATATTTAACTCATCAAAACATTGGTAACAAGGGACAATGTAAGAATTAGTCATAGAGGAAACATCCCTTCATTGGATCCATATCCAATCCCACTAGGAATAGAAACAATAGATATAGTTCATCCATGAATATAGACATCGTGGGATCCTTTTGATCCACCAACAACAATAGCTAAGGTAGCACCAGTGACATATTCATATGAAAAAATGAAATTGGCATTGTTATTATCATCCTTGAAAGACAAACATATATTATATGTCCCTGTGGATCCAGACTATGGAGGGCATCCATGCTACTATACTAAAACATTATAGAACTACTTTTGGTTAGGTTTTATCCAGGGATTCCATTCCAAGCTATTCCTTCAATACATGTTAGGTAGATTGCCTGTTGTCTCCTTAATTCCACACCTACCTGCCACTTGGAGGATATGTCTAAGTGACCCTTGAAGAATTCACATGGTTAACATTTTTACATGCAATAGCCCATCCTCAAGATGCAAGATCAGATATTTGAAAGATGTGTAAACCTCCATGCATTGGTAGAGACTAGGACCTAGGCCTTAAAAAACCAAATGTTTGAAATTTAAATTAGGTAATAGGGAATTGGTATCATCACCCATCGATTTCGATTTGTAGCACCGGTGTTGTGCTTTCTTATGATAATATTTTGGGGTTGGTCACAATGTGGATTTGAGGCATTGTGTTTTTTTATGACCGGTACAATGATAGGGATGTAGTGCTTACATAATTATAATACTCCAAGTGATTTTTACATGCATGTGTTATGCTCATGACTTTGCATTATCTCAAGAGGGTTTGTTAGGTAGGCATTGTGTTCTTTGTTACTAGGATGGCAAGTAGGTGTCACAATTTCTCATGGAAGTGGGCTGCTACTCTTTTTTATTATTTATTACCCCAAGACGTCGAGATTTACTATGATAGAATAGACATTACACTTCACTCAACCTTTTCATCAATGGTACAAACTAATTATTATGTGTTCTTAAGTGATTCCTGCTATATATTTTAATGAAGAAGGTGCTTTCCCCAATGTGACTATAGCTTGAGGCTGAGATAATTCTAGTTCTTAAATTGCAAATATGTCAAATGAGTAAACTTCCACCTAATCGACTAGAATTCAATCGTTGGTTGAAATTTTTAAAAACCTTTATAGACTAAATAATCGTGGGCAACAAAAGGAACCACAAGAGAAAATATGATCGCACTCGAGACGATACTCGTTGTAAAGAACAGGTGAAAGAGTACTATATAAAAAATAAACAAGAACGTGCACATATTGAAGGAACAAGTGATGATAATGTAAATATATGTTTCCATCATGATGTTCAACAAGAAGAAATCAAACCAGGTATGCATACATATTATAGATTTTTTTTAGAATTCAAAAAAATATTTTCTAATATTGACTGTAATTTGTAATTTCTTTTTCATAAAATAGAAACAAATTTGTATTATAACATTGATTGTATACACACACACACACACACACACACACACACACACACACACACACACACATATATATATATATATAGAGAGAGAGAGAGATCATGGGGGATTCACCCAATGAAATTGTGACATGGCACATTCGTTCATGGGATAGAAAATAATACCCCTAATTTCACTAAATATTGAAAAAAAAAACCTAAAATCCTTTTGTTGACCCCCTTCCCAATACATATGTACAATTTAAAACCCCCTATTTTTACAAAATATGTTAGGTATGCATTTTTTTCATGGAATTTTTAATACCTCTTTTTATTTCTATCCTTAGTATGCAAACATGACAGAACTCTTATATGCTTGCAAATCACAAATCATGAAGGTAATTCAAAAATAAGAAAATAAGGGGCGTGCCATATCAGTTGATGTTAAAGCTTAAGTTGGAGTGATATATCTACATTAGTTACCCAACTCATTCAAATCCATGTGTTTCTTAACCTAGGAGGGTGGTAATCCTTTGTCCATGACTTGCAAAGAGGCATCCCAGTGGGTATTCATAGGTTTATCATGTGTTTATCACCAAGTGGCATACTCATGGGATTGCAAGAGCACATGAAACAAATAGTGAGACATACCTTGTATTTCATCATCTTGGGTGTAGATTACTACACTTTCTCATTCATACCCTCACTTTCCTTAGTTAATGTATTTTATCACTGCCATTTAGGACATTTGGAAGGCACCTTCAACTCTTATGGATTTCTTGTGATTTCTTTGCATGTCTCAGAATGCTTTTTTTTCTCTTGCATTAATAAAATTGTCCCCAAAACCATATTTTGTCACCACTTGAAACATATTTGAAAACCACATTGTTCACCACCTGAGCACTCATTGTAAACATTATTTTGGATACATATAAACCTACACCACTTCTTTAAAAACATCTACTTGATTATAATTATAACCAACAATCAGTACTAGATTTGGTTATAAATTCTAACCAACATTAGTGTTGTCATAATGACATTAGAAATAAGTAATGTAGCAATAAGTAATAAATGTATAATGTAAAAAAAAACAACACCATGGGGATACCCTAAAGGTTGGAATCCTAGGATGAGTGTCCAATGCATTTTTCATGCATGTATGATATTTTCCTTAGTATCCTTTAAACAAATCATAGTTCCCAGTTAAAACATGGCTAAAACAAACCTGAAAGTCAAAGATCTACAATGATATCATGAATGTGTTGCTTTGCTCGATGTTTTTATAAACGATTATTTGTGACTCAATATTGGCCAATCATCTTTGAGAAACACTTGATATTTAGAAACACTTGACAGACATAAAAAAAATATGATGAAAATTGGATTATACCCAAAATATTATAATTTTAAGAAAATAAAATCTAAAAATCTTGTAAACACATCAAGCAATTAATTATAGGCAAGGACAATGTGAGGAAACACAATTTGTTTCCTAAGAATTGGATATGAAATCAACAAACACTAGTCTCCATTTGAAATAAATGACACTCAATCCAAGCCTACAACAAGGTGACACACTGAAGACATTTATTTTCTATGGTTTTCTACACACCAGGCCAATTGGTTGTTGTGTATGCCAATTGACATACACAAGATGCTCATTGTCCTATCGTGTATGCCAATTGGCATACACAACGTGCTAATGGGATATTGTGTATGCAAAATTGGCATACACAACAAGAAAATGTCATGTTGTGTATGCCTAACCAATTGTGAAATTGGCATGCATAGAATCCCATAGGTTGTTGTGCATGCCACTTGCACAGTAGGCCACAACAGGTCAAGGGATATTGTGAATTCCAAATTGGCATGCACAACACACCTTGTTCTGTTATGCATGTCAAATTGGCATGCACAACAACCCTTGGGCTATTGTGCATGTCAAATTCACATGCACAAAAATCAATGAATTGGGATAGCACTAGTTATTTACCCATATAGAATGACAAAACAAGAATTATTTGTTATAAAAGTTTGATATAGTTTATAATCCCTTTGACCTATTTTTGTATTTTGTGGATATAAACATAAATTTCAATTTGTGAAGCAACTTCCCATTAAATCATCAATTCCATCTGTAGAACTTAACACAACACTACCCTACACTTATCCCATATTTTTCACATCTGTCCAAGATACTACAAATGGAATACATTATGTATGTACATCCATAAGAAATGCACTATTACCTATCTATTTTATACATATTGTTTAAGAAATACTAGTTATTCCCTGTATTCTTTAAAATTTTAACACCCTATAGTGTGCAATGTAATTTTATAGGGGTTATTTTACACAATGTGTACATTGTAACTAATGCCAACAAAAATAATGTGAAGACTGACAATGTAATTGTATGTGCATAATGTTACCCATATCTATTTATTTTATATATGTACTTACACGATTGACTTTCAAATGGCATGACCATATATAACTTTCAAATGGCATGACCTATTAATAAATGTATTGGGGGCATGGTTAGTGCTATAATCATTTGTACATATGAAATGCATGATGAAAATATAAGTGCTACAAATATGATGCATATGGAAGGTAAGAACTCTACTACAATGATATCACTGGAAGCAGTCTAAAACACGATAATATATGTAATAAATCACCATCCAAAAACACCATTATAAACTTACACACTAGTGACCAGATGGGAATTGAACCTCTCACTGACCAAATACCCTACTACCTAGGCTACTCCATCTCAGAATGTTCATCTACTAGTGCGACATACATAGGTGTTTTATACTTTGAATACTTTTCCATATAACTTGTCATTATTAATATATGTAGTGAAGGTGGAATATGGAAATAGGAAAGCAAAATCATAAGAAAGATCATTACACAACATACATCTTACCTTCATAAAGTAATGACATACAAGTTGTTAATAAAGCAACAGTCCCAAATTTGTAACAATATAATTGGCATACTTATAATCTTGAATCTTGAATTTGCAACAATATGCCTATCATGTTGTGAACTTGGCATGAATAGAATCCCATAGGTTGTTCTGCATGCCACTTGCACAGTAGGCCACAACAAGCCAAGGGATATTGTGCATTCCAAATTGGCATGCACAACTGTCCATGGTCTGTTATTCATGCCAAATTGGAATGCATGACAACCCTTGGCCTGTTGTGCATGCCAAATTGGCATGCACAACCGTCCAAGAATTGGGATAGCAACAGTTATTTACCCATATACAATGGCAACACAAGAATTATTTGTTATAAAATTTTGCTATACTTTCTAATCCCTTTGACCTATTTTGGTATTTTGTGGACATAAACATAAATTTCAATTTGTGAAGAAAGTTCCCACTAAATCATCAATTCCATCTGTAGAACTACACATAACACAACACTACCCTACACTTATCCCATATTTTTCACATTTGTCCAAACTACTACAAATGGCATACATTATGTATGTTAATCCACAAGCAATGCAATATTACCTATCTAGTTTATACATATTGTTTAATAAATACTAGTTATTCCCTATATGCTTCAAAATTTTAACACCCTATATTGTGCAATGTATTTTTATAAGAGTTCTTTTACACAATGTGTACCTTGTAACTAATGGCAAAAAAAATAATGTGAATACTGACAATGTAATTGTATGCGCATAATGTTACCCATATCCATTGATTTTATATATGTACTTATAGGATTGACTATAGATGACCATATATAACTTTCAAATGTCATTACCTATTAATAAATGTACCGGGGGAATGGTTAGTGCTATAATTATATCTACATATGAAATGCATGATGAAAATATAAGTTCTACAAATATTATACATATGGTAGGTAAGAACTTTTATGCAAGGACATCAACGAAACAGTCTAAAACATGATTATATATGTAATACATCACCATCCAAAAACACCATTATAAACTTACACACTAGTGACCAGATGGGAATTAAACCTCACACTGAACAACTACCCTACTACCTGGGCTACTCCATCTCGGAATGTTCATCTAGGAGTGCAAGATACATAGGTGTTGTATACTTAGAATACTTGTCCATATAACTTGTCATTATTAATCTATGTAGTGAAGGCGAAATATGGAAATAGGAAAGTAAAATCATAAGAAATATCATTACACAACATACATCTTAACTTCATAAAGGAATGACATACAAGTTGGTAATAAATCAACAGTCCCACATTTGTAACAATATAATTGGCATACTTAGAATCTTGAATCTTGAATCGACGTACTCTTTCGAAATAGTTTAGTAACTGCTAAAATTAAAAAAATAGAGAAAAAGAAATAAATAAGAATCAATGAAAACTAGTCAATAGTTTAATGAAGATATATGATAATGGTATCCCCGATATCTAGGGATAACTAGGATATCATGTCTCGAGGCCCACATGGTCCTAGACATGGAGTACCGAGAGAAGGAGTGACTTGAGCATGGCCCTAGAGGGCCCATCTTTCTTCTTCTCAGCCAAACTTGTCCTGTCAACAGTACCAGCTTCCATCACTACTGGCCTGGGCTTGCATCGGAGAGGACTCTTGCTCCATGAGGTAATTGGTATAAGGTATCATGGTATGTGTCATATTTGATCATTATAACCTTCTTATGTATGCATTAGGTTTCTTTCATTTCGGATGACTGCTTGGATCTTACACTAATCCACTTGACCATTGTTGGGGTGATTGATGGGGCAACTTAGCAAGCTGTTATTCATGGGTTTTGGTTAGCCACCAAGGGGGATTATCAGAGCCATCGTCCACTCCCCCCATCTTATCACTTTTTCATCTTATACCCCGCTCATCCATCCCATTCCCCTAGTCTGGCCATTAGGATGACCTTCGAGGGTACATCTTGTCTTGTGCGAAGAAGGGGCTAAAGGCTCAGGGGGTAAAATAAGTTGGTAAAAGATAAAAGCCATAGGGAATAAAACCTAGAGATGCTTCGCCGAGGGGATCCTCGAGAAGGCAATAAAAATCCTCTCGATAAGAAACTAAGGGACCCTAAGAAAAATGATAAAATTAATAAATGCAAGACCTAACCAAGAGGATGGGATGTCTCATCACGAGCTGTCCCATTATGTTCATAGGTATTTAGCAGTATGACATTTCCACCATATGGTCACCAAACCAGGGCAATGACCTTTGGTTGCATGGCCAAAGGAAAGGGGGTCTCATCACGAGCCAACCTTCTCATTTCTGCGAAGATACTAGTGGGTAACGCTGTCAGCTCTGGCCACCAAGCCAAGGCAGTGTCCTCTT
>ML777412.1:290491-304354 GCA_009831015.1 Picea engelmannii
AGAAAGTTATTACCCTGTGATAAATCTAAATTACCGAAACTGCTGTTGAGAAAATAAATATATGTTGTGAAATCGTTATCTCCGTTTAGAAAATGAATTGTTATGAAATTAAATTAATGCTTAGAATGATATGGGCATTACATCCAGCCTCTTTCTAACCCTTGTTTAAGTGTATAAAGATGTGATTTGGTTGGCATCAAAGTATAGATTATTTTATTGGTTTAGTATGCAAAACGTTCACTTTTTGCCTTCCAAAATTGACCTAACAATAGGGCTGACGTCACCCTAAATCTGTAACAGTGACGCAGCAGCAATTTTTATATATGAGCAGATTTATAATATGTGTTGCATTGTGATAATTCAACGATTTGATTCTATACATTGAATGTTGTTATCTCTTGTGTATTTATTGAAGAAGTGACATTAATATAAGCTTTTATTGCAATCATTGACTTCGTCAATAATTACTCTTATCATTGCTCATATATATTTAAAGATAGTCATTAAATTGTGAAGTACTAACCACTGCAGCACATTCTAGTTCTTTTTTTCTTGTCTCGCAAACAGGTGCCTTCCTGTGGGACTCTTCTTCTTTTGACTATCATTTTGGCAGTAATCTGTGAAGGGAAGCCTATTCTTAACCTTCGAAGCCTTAAACCTTAATCCTTCTCCTTCAGAAACCCAGATTACTAGGGACGTCTCCCTTGGGATTAGCCACCCCAAATAGAAAGAGCTCCCCATCGAGGTGACAGTGGGTGGGGAAGCTCCTGTTACGCCAGTTTGAAGCCTTGACTCAAGCTACCTAAACCCTTCCTACAAATTGTGCGATAACAGATACAATTCAACCATAACATGTCTCCCAATAAAAGGTTTTCTTACTTAAAATTTTGGAAGTTTACCTCCCTCCAACTAATATGCATACTCACACTTTGTGGTGCCCAACTTCTGAATATCAGAAAATAAAACATTGGTGGTTCTTTTAGAAGCTATATTTTCTTCTATTCTCTTCCCCTTATCATGAATATGCTTATTCTTCCATACATGAATATAGCCTTCTCATTCACAACCATGGTTACCAAGAATGGAAGAGTATTCACTTCTATTACCACTATAATATGCATAACTTTCCTTCTTTGAAACCTTATTAAAGGATTTTCACCTAGTGTTCCCCATAGAAACCCTAGAAACACTATCAACAACCACTTCTAATGCACAAATTGTTTTAACTGGTTTCTTGTTGAAATATGCAAGGAAAGGAAGAAGACTTGATATTGATTATCCAAGTTTCTCTTCACCGACATTTGTATGTATTGGATTCCCTAAGAGATTAAGAGCCAATACAAAATTATAATTGGCTGGAAGCTAACCAAGAGCTTTCATTGTGGTTACTTTGTTTAAGCTCAAGTCTAAAACTTCCCACTTCAATAATCGATGAATACATTCAACATCACTTATACTGTTTCCAACTTGGCATAACTCCTTTATTAATGTACAATTAGCCAAACCTACAAGAGTGATATTAATAGTATAAAACATGATAACAGATGGAATACATCACCATCCAAAAACATCATTATAAACTTACACAACAGTGAACAAATGAGAATTAAACCTTATACTAACCAACTACCCTACTACCTAGGACACTTCATCTTTAAATGTTCATCTAACAGTGAAAGATACAAAGGTATTGTATACTTTGAGTACTTATCCATATAACTTGTCATTAATAATTTATGTAGTGAAGGTGGAATATGGAAATAGGAAAGCAACCTCAGATGGAAGCTCATTACACAACATACATCTTACCCCGATAATAAAGGAATGGCATACAAGATATTAATAAAGCAATAGTCCCAAATATGTAACAATATAATTCACATACTTAGAATCTTGAATGTTGGAATTGCCAAAGTATATGCCGCAATATTTCCCAATAAGAGATATATGCCACAAATTTTTGTGGGCCTCGAAATATCTTGCATCCTTCTAAAACCTTATTGTATCTCAATTAGAACTAGAAAACTCATGTTAATTTTGGATTTCCACACATAGATCACAATTTATTGCTAGAAAATACAAAGCATAAAAAATTACTCTTATCTATTTATAATTTTAGAATGTGGAATGGCCAAGGTGATCACTGTGAATACCCATAGTTATCAATAACCACACACCTAGAAAACCCACCAGCCCTCATGTTAGTCACATGAGAGCACAAAAAATCCAAGAAAACATAGAAAATGAAAACCGTAGAAATTAGCTAAGTGAATTGCATGCCCACACACTAGAAAAACAAACCTTGTTGTAACATCAACATTTTCACTAACCACATTTTCATAACACAAATTATTCTTTGACGACATTTGTGTGCAAGTGATCCAGCTAAACATGGTACTTTATGAGTATTTGATTTGGTTGATGAGTTAAAGTTTATACTATAATTAAATGTTGAAATTTTGATATGTTATTTATATTGATGTATAGCATCAATTGACAGATATTATGATGAGGTTTCTTGAGTGTGACGGAAATATAATTTGATGATGATGTTGATAACACCTTAGAATCCAAATTGACTTAGGGAGTGGACTAATGACTTTGATTATGAGTACTTGATTTTATTACGCATGTGTTAGGATGATGATTTTAGTTATGGATTTCATGTATGAGATTTATGAATATTATCTTGTCAGTGGATGCAAGCATGGTGGTGCTTGCCAATATGACTCACATATGGAGTAAAGGGGTCATGCACTAATATCATATTGATGAAAGAGAGGTGTGGCAATGTCCCTGTCATATCTCACACTCTCCATAACCTCAAGTAAAGGTTAATGACTACCTTGTTCCTGAGAGGTTCACGATGTCGTGAGGGAAGACTAATGTAGTTGCTCATGAGGGTTTCTGAGGGGCATGCCATAAGGCAGATTCCTTATTCCTTAGTAAGCCCTTAGTCTCACACGAGGTCCAAAAGTGTAGTATTGACTCCAAGCATGATAAAAATTTCAAACTAAGTCAAATGGTGAGTGACACCCTTGGATAATGTAGGTGTGTATTAAAGGGCACATCGCATGAATAAATTAGTAAGGGAATAAAAGATATAGAAGACCATAGAAAATAAAATGAATACTTATAATTTATTAGAAGAGAAAATCAATTATATTAAGTTATAAACTGGAAACATAATAAAATAAAAGTCTAAAATGGTTATGTCTAATTGAATTCATATTAAAGGGGCATAAGGAAAAATTTTGGACTAAATAAAACTATTATAGGGGAATTAAAATATTATGACATGTACACAATGTGTGTATGAAATTAATAAAAGGAATTTTTTAATTTAAAAGAAATTATTTTCATGAGAGAATAGGTTGTCAACATAGAGTTATAATCCCAAGTCAAACTAGACTCTAAATCATAACTAAGAGAAGAGTCATAATCAAACTCAAACTACAAATTAGTTAGGAGACACAATAAAGGAGAAAATTGGGGAACTAAGGGACAACTAGGAGAAAATCTAGGAACTAATTGTGGATGTGAGGGAAAATGCATAATTATTTTTATTTATTAATCATTTACTGATCTGGTTCTTATATTATCTAACAAGCACTTTAACACAAGTCATCCTTGAATCAATGAGAGAACCAAGTATTTTCTACCACATTGGCCAATTCTATTGTAGTTAACTAATAACGACTACGATGAAATTCTTTAGAACTGGTGGATGAAATACCAGTCTTCTCTATTTATGTTGGTTGAAAGAAGTCAAGTCAATGTCTCCATAATAAATATATGTTTTTAGTGTCACAGATCCAAATGCAAAAACCCCACATCCAATACATCAACGAAGAATACATTGACCATATTGAAAAACAAACTTACATTGATTCTCTGAAATGACAAATGGTTCAATTTGAGAAATAAGTTCTCTAGTCCTAAGATCATCCTTAGCCCAACCCATGATGATAACATCAATAACAATGGCAAAAGGGTTAGTTGAAGGTCGACATTCTTCTTCTATTAATTTTCCCTTGCAAATGTCTAGATCACCCATGCAAACTAACTTTTGTGTTTTGTCTCTACAAGTTAGTTGAGTTTCCGCTAATCTTTATGCTCATGAAATCATTCTCAAATAGAACTTGTTATTTCTATATTGGTTTCCTCAAAGAATAGTTCCTAAAAAGGGTTGTCAAAACTAGATAATGTATTCTCCTAAGAATCAACGTGACTACAATAATTTGACTCACTGTAGCTATGCTTAAAGTGCCAGGATTCCTTTTGATTGTTTGTTTCTCAATTCTCTTTCATCCTGATGATAGATCGTGAGTCACCAATTTGGACCATTATATATGAGTTCAAATATTTCATGTGATGGCGTGTTGGCATTCATTATCCATTTTAATACACAATAGAGACATCCAATCAAAACACGCACTTAGCTAAACCCAATCCATAGCCCTGCACAAAGATAATGATATTGGCAGAAAAATAATGGCTTGCAGACAAATGAATGAACATGGAAATGTCTTCATTTTCGAGCCAAGTAAAATAAAACAGGGCTAATTATAAATACATGAGTATCTCCTATATCTCTTAATCTTGGCTTAAACTCCCGAAAAAAATATTCCTAGCCATGTAGTAAGATATAGACAGTAAACAGTGTTATCAATTTACTAATATGGACTTGATGGGGTTTCAAAGGCTGGAGCCACATATAGAAGGTAAGAAACTCAAATAACTTTTCTTCCAAACTACCAATGGGTGACAGATGTGGGGGGGGAATCCCCCCACCCCCCCCCCATTAGGGAATGGGGTCTAAGCACAACTAAAACAAACCTCTGAATCAGGAATATAATCAGGCACCACAACCAACAAGGAATCCTAGCACGTTAAGTACAACTATAGTGAGTCAGATTATTGTAGTCACTTCAATTCTTAGGAGAATACATTATCTAGTTTTGACAATCCTTTTTAGGAACTATGCTTTGAGGAAGCCAATATACAAATAATAGGTACTATTTGAGAATGATTGCATGCGCACAAAGATTAGCGGAAGCTCAACTAACTTGTAGAGATAAAACAAAAAAGTTTCTTTGCATGGGTGATCTAGATAGGTGGAAGGGAAATTTAACAGAAGAAAAATGTGGGTTGGGGTAAAGTTCATATTAGTATTAGAGAATTATTTCTCAAATTACACCAACTATCATTTCAGAGAATCAAAGGAAGGTTGTTGTTCAATATGTTCAACGTCTTGTTCATCGATGTATAGGATGTGAGGTTTTTTCATTTGGATATGTGGCACTAAAACCATATATTTCTGATGTAGACATTGACTTGAATGATATTAGCCAACATAAATAGAGAATATTAGACTTTCATCCACCAGTTCTTATGAATTTCATTGTAGTCATTATTAGTTAACTACGATAGAATTGGACGATGTGGTAGAAAATAATTGATTCTCTTACTGATTAAACAATGACTTGTGGTAAAGTAATTGTTAGATAAGATAAGGACTAGATCAATAAATAAGAAATAAGTAAAAATAACTTTTTGAAAACCTTCATTTTATGTGTACTTGACAGCCATCGATTGAGTGAGCTAGGATTTATCTATACATCCCTAGATTGTAGACACATTTTCTTTGCATAACCTATAGAATCTTTGTTTAGAGAGTCCAACGAATAACCATCATTTCGTTGTTGGTTGGTATTTTGAATTTTAGTGAATCTTAAATTCATATATTGTTAAGAACCAAATATAAATATAGCATAGAAAAACCTCAGAAAAAGTAATCAAGGCCTTGAAAAAGAGATAATTTCAGATAATAAGCCTCTTCGAGGGGGTAAACTCATTTTACCCCACTTAAATGTTTAAGTACAAGATGATTCCAAATGAAAATGTCTCCTTGGTATATATAGGAGACTACGAGGTATAATTACAACTAATGGAATAAAGTCGACATAATTAAAATAACATTACTAATGTAATATGCCCCAATTAAGGGGTAATGAGCCAATATTAGGGATTAACATGCCCCTCCCCTTGAGACAAGTGTTGTCTACAACAATTGAGTAACTCTGGATGCTTCTGTATAAAATAATCATCTTCCCAAGTGGAATCTTCAGTCGGTAGTTTCCTCCATTTAATGAGATACTCTTAAATGGATCTACTCCTCAGTTGGTGAATTCTTGTGGTAGTGATGGCTTTGGGCTCCATTATGATTTTTCCTTCCTCGTCAAGTTCTGGCAATATAGTTTGAACTGGGATCTTGTCGCCTATAACCTTCTTTAAGAATGAAACATGGAGAATTGGGTGTACTTGTGAAGATGCAGGGAACTCCAATTTGTATGCCATAGTACCAATCTTTTGCAACACCTTATAAGGGCCATAGTACTTTGGTGATAATTTATTATCCTTCTTGGCTTGCTTGAGGGACATTTGTTTGTATGCTTGTAGTCTTAAAAACACCCAAACCCCTACTTCAAAACTTCTTTCACTACGATGTTGATCTTCTTGTTCTTTCATGCGATTATGTGACATGGTCAGGTTGTCCTTTAATATTTGGAAAACTTGTTGTTGATTCTCGATGTGATCTTCGACTACTTGAACCTTAAATTTTTCTTTTATAGAAGAAGTGATGGAAGGAGGGTGGTATCCATAAAGTGCCATAAATGGTATCATTTTTGTTGCAGTATGAAAGGAAGTGTTATACCACCATTCTACCAAGGGTAACCATTTGAACCATTGTGTTTGTTTATCAGAGAGAAAGAAATGAAGGTAGCCTTCCAGACATTTGTTCACTATCTCGGTTTGTCCATCATATTGAGGATGATAGGATGAGTTATGAGCAAATTGAGTACCCAAACAAGAAAATAATTATGTCCAAAAATTTCCAATGAAGATGGGATCTCTGTCACTTACAATAATCTTTGGGTTACCATGTCGCTTTTCAATTGTATCCATGAATGCAGTGGCAAATGTACTAGCTTTGAAGGGATGAGAGAGTGCACAAAAGTGTGCGTAATTAGTCATTCTATCAACAATCACCATGATTACACTCTTTCATTCAGACTTCGATAACCCTGTGATGAAATCCATGGAAACCTCCTCCCAGTGTTGACTTGGGATGGCTAATGGTTGTAAAAGACCTGAGGTCTTAATTGTTTCCACCTTGTTTTGTTGGAAAACAAAACATTCTACCACAAACCTTTGAACATCATTTTTAAGGCCATCCCAAAAAAAATCCGTCTTGACTCTTTGGTAGGTTTTCAAAAATCTCGAGTTCCCTCCTACTGGAGAGGTGTGCAATTCCAATAGTACCTTTTGTTTGAGTTGGGAGTTCTTACATAAATATAAGCGATCTTTGTACCATAGTGAATCATTTTTCCATGTAAATGTATCTGATGCACTGGAATCCTACTGCAACCTTTGAATGAATGTCCACACTTTTTCATCATTCTTCCATTCATCCCTTGCTTCTATTATCCAATTGGGTTGGATGATCAAGATAGCACAGAGAAAGGCTTCAACATCTTCATCCTTTCTTGAGAGTGCATATGCCACAACATTTTGCTTCCCCTTTTTATAGACGATTTCAAAATCATAACCCAATATCTTGGTTACCCATTTTTGTTGATCTTTTGAAGATAGTCTTTGTTCCAAGAAGTATTTAAGACTATCATGATCTTTTTTTACCTTGAAGTGCCTACCTATTAGGTAAAGGCGCCATTTCTTCAATGCATGTAGTATTTCCATCATTTCCTTCTCATAAATGGGTTTGTGTAAGTCCTTTCCCTTGAGTGGTCGACTTTCAAAAGCTAGGGGCCTTCCTTGTTGCATTAGGACAACACCAATTCCATTTCCTAAGGCATCACATTCCATAATAAAGGTTTTTGTGAAGTATGGAGTGGTCAAGACATGAGCTTTGCACATCACCTCTTCAAGTTTTTCAAAATATTTAGTTTCCTCTAGAGTCCATGAAAATGAATCCTTCTTAGTTAGTGTCATTAAAGGTGTTGCTATTCTTCCATAGTGCTGAACAAAATTGTGGTAGTAACCTGTCAAACCCAAAAATACTCTAAGATTCTTCAATGTTTTGGGAATCGGCCAATCCATAATGGCCTTAATCTTGTTAGGGTCTACCTTGACACCTTCATGATATACAATATGACCCAAATAATCTACCTCCTTCACTCTAAAGAAACATTTGGATGGTTTGGAATATAGTTGTTGCTCCTTTAGTAGTTGTAGAACCTTGTCAACATGTCGCACATGATCCTCCCAAGACTTTTTATATATTAGTATATCATCAAAAAATACTAACACAAATTTTTGAAGGAAGGGCTTAAAAGGAATTCATCAACCCTTGGAATGTGGAAGGTACATTTGTAAAGCCAAAAGGCATGACTAAAACTTCATAATGGCCTTCATGAGTTCGGAATGTTGTTTTTGGGATGTCTTCTTCCTTCATTCTGATCTGATGATACCCTGAATAGAGATCCAATTTTTCGAAATAGATTGATCCATTTAGTTCATCTAACAATTCATCAATGACGGGAATGGGAAACTTATCTTTAATAGTGATCTTGTTGACATCTCTATAATATGGACACATACGCCATGAGCTATCTTTCTTGAATACCATTACCACTGGTGTAGAGTAAGAACTTTGGCTAGGTCTAATAATTCCAACCTCTAACATTTGTTCAACCATGCACTCAATTTCACTCTTCTAGGAGTAAGGGTATCTGTATGGCGTGATGTTAGGAGGAACACTCCTAGGAATTAAGTGAATTTCATGATCATGATTTTGAGTGGGTGGAAGACCTTTGGGAATATCTTCAAATACTTTGGAATGCTTATCAATGATCCCTTGGAGATCTTGAAGAATAGATGGCTTAGATGTTTGAACATCTAGTGAGCATAGTTGTGCAATAACGCCTTAATGTCCCTTTTTCAATAATTTTGTCATGCCCTTAGAGCTTATCACCTTACCAGGTTTCCCTGTGATACCTCTTAACTCAATTTCTTTTCCTTCCAATGAAAATTTCATGAAAAGTTCTTGAAAATTAGAAGCCACCGTTCCTAATGATTGTAACCATTGGATTCCTAGTACAACATCTGCACCACCCATGGGTATAGAAATCATTGGACTATACATTACATATTCACCCACAGTAAGATTGATCTTATTGGATTTTCCTGAGTAATTGATAGTTCCTCCATCTGCAATCATTACTTGAAACTCTGGCGCTGGATAAACAAAGAAATTGAGAGATTTGGCTAATTTATAGTGAATGAAATTATGAGTACTTCCCGAATCAATTAGGACTATTACCTTTTTATTTTTGATGTATCCTTTGATCTTGAGGGTTTGAGGAGTGCTAATTCCAGCCAGTGCATTACACCATATCATGGGATTCAACTCTTTAGACAAAATTGCTTCTACGTTTTCATCTTGAGATGGTTCTTGTTCTTTTTCTTCTTCCTCTTCACAATATATGTAGAATAATTTTTTCTCGCCACACTTATGTCCCTTACTGTACTTGCTATTACAATTAAAGCATACACCTTTTTGCTTTTATTTCCTCCAATTTTTGAGGTGTCAACCTTGTAGGTTGAGGTGTTTTATAAGAAGGAGCATTTTTCTCTCTATAGATGTTAGGATTGGTCCTTCTAGTAGCCATAGCCATATTTTTACTTTCAACATTTCTTGCCACCTTAAATGAATGCTCCAATGATTTGGGTTCCCAAAGGTGAACCTCATGGTGAATGTTATCCTTTAAAGTTCCTATGAATACATCAATCAAGTACTCAACTGGAATATTGGTTACCTTTATATTCAATCTTTGGAAGTTCTCAATGTGCTCGGTAACTGAACCCCTTTGCTTGAGATTTATCAATTGGCTAAAGAAGGTATTGCTCCGTGTATCCTCATAGTGTCCTATCATTTCTTCCATGAAAATTGTCCAAGTGACGAGTGATTTGCAAGAACAAAGACATCGATACAATAAAAATTTATTAGGTTCTAAATATAAAGAAGAAATTCATACCTTTTGTGTATGTTGCACATTATGTAGATCAAAGAATTGCTCCATCTGAAGTATCCATGTGATTGGATCCTTTCCATCAAAATTCCTCATATCGATCTTAGGAATGTGGTTGGTCTTCAACCCAAAGTTAGAGTTTCTCCATTATTGATTCACCTTCCTTGTGTCCTCATCATAAATTTCATGGGATACATTTTCACTTTCAAGTGTCTTCCCTGTTACGAAAATTTTCAATACTTCCATGATATCCTCTTTTAAACCATCCATCTTTGCCTCCAACTTAGCTTCCATCTCTTGTAGTTCATCTTTTTTTACTATCTTCTTTTGTAAATCATTTATGTCCCTACGCATTTCTTCACCTTCATCAAGATTCCAAGTAGGATTGTCTTGAGGCTTATTTGGTGTAGAAGTTCCCTTTTTGGGTGGCATGTTGGCCAAGTATCACTTTTGAACCTTGATTTTGAGGTGGTTCTGCTAGATAATATTTCTTCTCTTGTATCTCCCACGTTTCAGACCTTCTAGGTATGAAACTTTATTTTATGTAGTTCTCTGATATTTCTTCTCTGCAATGCCACAGTTCTGATCAAAATTGGATGTGCCAATTGGAATTTACGGTAACTTCCCCACAACTTGCTGATTTTTGGCCTTTCCAGGAGATCTCACTTGTATAGCATGCCCCCACACAAATTAATTGATATAAAATTCTGAAACTCGTACCAGAAATACTACAGACTGTCCACTATCAAATGAAACCAGTCCGACTCAATTTTGATACTCTAGGAAGAAGTTATGATTGTTTTATCTGGAACACCTTATTGAGACTAGTCAATAGGACTAGTCAGATACCCTATCTTCCACAGGGTGTATCTACAAATTTACGATGACCCAAAAGCTGAAATATTTACCACAGATGCCTTACTAATTTATGTGAATATCCTACAGATTTTAGGGTCTGAAACATTACAGAAAATTGTTTATAGAAAAAATTCTACAATGACTCAGTTCAGGATGATTCCAGAACCCTATCTTGTACATGTTGTATCTCTGAAAGTATAAGGCCTCGGGAGCTGAAATATAACCCAACATACCTTCATCTGTCTACTAAATATCCTCCAAGATTTTCCTTCTGAAATGGTGTAAAAAAAAATTATAGTGAATTCCAAGGTGTCTCAGATGTAGCAGCGAATCCCCAAGACCTTGAGCTCTGATACCATATGTTAAAGCCAAATATCGATATAGCATAGAAAAACCTCAAAAAAAGTACTCAACACCTTGAAAAAGAGATAATTTCAAATAATAAGCCTCTTCAAGGGGTAACCTCCTTTTACCCCACTTAAATGTTCAAGTACAAGATGATTCCAAATGAAAATGTCTCCTTGGTATATATAGGCGAATAGGAGGTATAATTACAACTAATGGAATAAATTCGACATAAATAAAATAACATTACTAATGTAATATGCCCCAATTAAGGGGTAATGAGACAATATTAGGGCTTAACATATATTTATTTAAATTATTATTGTCTCAAGCCTGTAAACCCCTACGTTGCAGTCTCTCGTAAGTTAAATTCAAGTCAAGCCCACAAATTTTCGGGCGTGGTTATTCTAGCTAATAATATATGCTTTCTATAACGTATTGAGTTGCCCAATTTTGGTCTCAAATACAACATTTGTGCTAAGGTGATCATATTGATTCCTCAAACTTTGCATGATGCAGTACATAAATATTTTATCACTAAAGAAGAGTTGAACAATAGGGGTCAAGATAGGAATCCTTCAAGGAAGATAGGGAATATGCCACTTAGAGCACCACAACAACAAACAACAATTAGACATACTTTGGGGAAATGTGATACAACCATGGGATTTGTATTTTCTACACCATGCAGAAAGGTTACCAATAAAAGGAATATGTATAGAGAACCACTGTAGCAACAACTACATCATCCTAAGTTATAGCAATAGTATAGATCTGTTCCACAGAACAAATCAGGACATCAGAACCCTAGACCAACATATTCTTCCTCTATATCTAGGAGCACTGCCCCAAAAAACAGATGTTGGAATTGTGGAGAACCCCACTATCAGAGATATTGTCCTATCGAAAAGGTCAGAAATTATGGATCAACAAGACAGATGACAGTAGGAGATTTGGGAAAGGACCATAGGATTCCTGCAGCAGTGACCAACCACCAGGCTGAGCACCAGTCTACAGTTCTCGAGACTTCAGGTATGATAAGAGATCAACAATTTAGTATTTTGATAGATCCAGGAGCTACTAAGAGTTTCATTTCTAGTGTTTCACTCAAAATAATTAAGGTGAAGGTAGTCTAACAAGATGGATTTATATATGTAGAATTGGCATCTGGAGCTAAGCAAAAAGTTGGAGGAAAGGTTAGAGATTGTACAATTAATTTGGATTAATTCGTCACAAGTGTAAACCATTTTTTCACAACCTTGGGATCCAATGACATTGTTATTTGAATGGATTGGTTAGAATCATACGATGTGATACCTAAATGTAAGATGAAAATATTAAGCTTAATTCATGATTTGGGACAGAATAAAGTAATTGTAGGAAGAAACCAAGGAGTATCGCTAAGATTTATTAATTCCCTACAATTGAACAAAAATATGCCCAAGGGATGTAAGATGTACTCCATATTACCTCTTAACAAAAAGGGTGTTGCAGAAATATTGGAAGACTTTCCAGTAGTATCGGTTTTTGTTGATGTTTTTCTTGAGGAACTTCTGAGTTTACCGCCAAAAAAAAATTGGAATTTATTATAGATCTAAAACCTAGAAAAAAAACAATTTCTAGAATGCCATATTGGATGTCGACACCTGAATTTCAAGAGTTAAATATGAAATTGAAGGACTTATTATATTTGGGACTTATACGTCCTAGTGTATCACTATGGGGTGCACCATTAATTTTTGTAAGAAAGAATGACAGATTGTGAATTATCGAGAATGGATGACTTATTTTATCAAATGAAGGGAGTGACATTGTTTTCAAAGATTTATTTGAGATTGGAGTATCATGAGTTGCGAATAAAGGAGGAATAAATTCCTAAAATAGCGTTTAAGAAAAGATTTGGACATTACTAATTTACTGTATTACCGTTGGGTTTGACAAATGGCCCGGGTATATACAAGTTTGTATAGGTATTTATTGGTGATATATTAATTTAATCTCAGATGAAACAAGATCATGACATACATATGATATTAGTTTTGCATTTCTTAAAAGACAACAAGTTGTATGGAAAGTTGTCAAAATTTTCTTTCTTATCAGATGAAGATTCACTATTTGGGACACATTATCTCTAGAGAAGTTATCATTGTGGATCCAATGAAGGTAGAGGCTATTATGGAATGGTGATGCAGGAGCATCCGCAATTCATCATACGAACCAGCGCGTGGATAAGAGACTATACAGCTGGACAAGCCAGCAAACCCCAAAATTTTGAATTCTATCTTGGTATTGTTGCACCGCCGTTTAAATCAAGGGCATTCAAAGTCGGGCGCATTTGTATTATGTTATAGATAGGAAGGCATTTAATACAATTAAGGTTGGTAGATAGAAATTAGCTATAGATTAGACAGTTTACCTTTTGAGAGGGAAAATGGAGTATAGACACCCTCGCTTGTATCATTGTAAAAAAAAAAAAAAAAGGTCTCATTCATACAGGAGCAAGGGGAGAGCAGAGCAGAGAGCTTGTGAAGAAAAACTCCATGTACAGATATTGAATTAATGGGAAGAGCTTTGATTCAATTCCATGGATGTGTTTGATCTCTGTGTG
>ML777412.1:321109-335410 GCA_009831015.1 Picea engelmannii
TGGTCTTATCCCCTTGACTATCTCTCTTGGGCAGCAATCTGTGGAAGGGGTTTTCCTTGACTTGGCCTTTTACCTTTAGCCCTTCATTGAACCAGATTGCCTTAGGGACGTCTCCCTTGGACTTGCCCTCCTAAATAGAAAGAACCCCCCATCGAGGTGACAGTGGGTGGGGAAGCTCCTGTTACACCGGTTTCAAGCCCTGACTCAAGCCCTTGGACCTTTCCTACAAACCGTGCGATAACAATTACTATCTTTCCCTATGGATGAATTTACCTTTAGTTCTGATTTGATCATTATCTTATAAACAGACCCCATAGCCCAATGGTGATCTGAGAAACTCGTCAACCACATCCTCATCTAAATATTTTCAAAAACCCCAACCCCATACTTTCATAGCTAGCCTAATATCCTCTTCCAACAAAGTTATATCAGACAGAGAGATCCCTCTCTGAGTCCCGGAGGGCTAGATCCTTGACTCAAAGTGGTTCGAGGTTACCTCTGTGATTGCCTCCGCAACCTTAGGCAAATTACAGAGCGCTAACATTTTTGGCGACTCCGCTGGGGATCTCTCCCCAGTAGTACACTTCAAGCTCCAGATCTGATCAGTGATGGTGGAAAGTGACCAGACATAAGAAGGCTGAGATCATTCACCTGGCGACTCCAACCAGCTCCAGATAGTGCCAACTCGAAGACTCCACTGGAGGAAGAACCCGAAGAATGGCCAAGTAGCCTAGAAAAACCAGGTACTCAAGCTCAAATTGCATTCAAGACATATTTGGTTTCATCTGAAATTACTTTCTCTCTTATCATGATCCTGGTCTAGAGTATATTGTTGAAATTTAGAATGATCATTTTCAACCTGAAGAGCCTCAAGAGATTAAACCCCAAATTGTAGATTATGTACATGCTCATACAACTGTACATCCCAGATGCACCTGTAGAAACCCTAGTGAGACATAAGCCTCCTTCTTTATCTCCTACTCTTGCTAAACCTATGGATGGTTGTAAGCCTCTTTCTTCATCTCCTGTGCTTGCAAAATTCCCAGACCGATACAAGCCTCTAGATTTGCCTCCCATTCTCCATGACCTCCCTGTCAATTACATCAATAATCTACCCAGGTTTGATGGAGAGAACGCCAATATTACTATTGAAAAGCATATCCAAAGTCTTGAGGATTTTCCTAACCTCTTTGAGGTAGAAGAAGATGATGTCTGCATCAGAATGTTTTCCCTGTCTTTGGGAGGTAAAGTTAAAGATTGGTTTAAGAACCTTCCAGCTGCAAGCATCAGAAATTTTCATCATTTCATGCAAGTTTTCTTAGACAGATGGGTGATCATGGGAAATGTTTTCCTCATCCTAGAAGAATATGACCACTTGAAAAGAAAACCCGGGGAGACAATACATCAGTTTTCAACCAGATTCAATAAGGTATATCATGCAATACCTGTTGATATAAGGCCACCCCCAGGATCAACCCACTTGCATTACCCAGATGCCTTTGATCCTAAGATGGCATTTCAGTTAAGAGAAAGGAACACTGTAAGCCTTGAATAAATGCAGAGCATTGCAGTTGATGTGGAGACCAACTTGTTGATCAAAAGGTCAAAGTTAAAGGACAAAGAAAATGAGCAGCTGAAGTCATCAGAAGCCAAACTGTAGATTTTGGCCAGTGCCATGGAAAAGATGATGCAGAAGATTAACATAAAAGAGGAGCTTTTTGTCCAAAGACATCATGTTCCATTGATTTTAGAGAAAGACATGGTCATAGTTCCCAAACATTTTTCTGCTCATCCTGAGTACCATGGTTTGAATAATGTTTCGTTCATTTATTCAATTCACAACACAGTCAAAGATGAAGCTCCATATCGACTTGTAGAGGAACAACCAGCTGACATGATATGCATGTTCAATGGAATTTCATCCACGGATGATTTACCCAAGTGTGACCAGTATGATGATGATCATAAAGCTGAAATAGAGGTTGTTTGTTCAAAGAAACCAGCAGCATGTCATTGGTAGGAAGGAGATCCTTTACAGTTCAGATGTGACAATCAGCCTGTGCACAACAGTCATGACAACGATGAGGAAAAGACAGAAAATTTCAGAGTAAGTGAAAACACTTTGCCCTTATGTTTCTCATCTTTTCAATTTCTGAAAAGAAACTCTAGGCCAGTTATAAATAGTGAAGACAAAAATTCCTCTGATCGATCAATTGATGATGCCATTAAGGATATGGAGGCTGTTCTAAACCCAGAATCGCAACACTTGCCCTACTTTTATTTTCAGATTCCTGATGAAAGCTTAAAGCCTAAAACAGATAATGAGCTGATCCATTGTGATTCATTGCCGCTGTGTCCTTTTTATTTTCAAATTGTGAGAGGGAATCTTGGTCAAATTCCAGTTGAAAATCACAGTGTCAACCATGAAGTACCAGGAGGGCCAATATCACCACCATCCAAAACATTTTATGACCCTATAGCGGATATTGTAGATGATGTGTGTTTTCAAAGTCTGGTTTCATTTACTCCAAATGAATTAAAACATTGCTATGATATGGATATGTTCAAACAGTCTACCCCACTGTCTGGTGCAACAGAGGCATCATTTCACAAACCACAGTCATATAAAGAAGTGTTGAAAGACATAGAATGCATAGGTGAAAAATCGAGTCTTGATGATGAGTTGTTTGGAGTTGAAAATCAAAAGATGGGCCAAACCTATATTGATCCTGTAAATACATATATGGAGAAATTTTTTAATACAGGATGTTTTTCCATTGCCAGTGTTTTTCCTATTGTTCGAGTTTATCAAATCTTATGTAAGGGAAAGCAGGTTGGAAATTACTCTCAAGCATGAGTAACAGACTTATTTATGAGTTTCACCACAGACAATGAAAGAACAGAGCCACTAAATCAACTGTTGGATTGGCTCCATTGGCATTTTTACATTACCTAGTTGAGCAATGATGGCAGTAGGGTAGGTACGAAAAAATGAATAAGCTCAGCATTCTGAGCATCTCTTTTTCAGCAGTGTTTATTTTAATTTGGTTTCAGTTGCAAGATCAAAACAGGTATAGGTTGCAGAACAAGATTTTGGGAGCAGCCCAATGGATAAAGCACTGGTCTACATGTTTAGAGTTCAATGGTTCTTGACACCTCCTAAAAGAGCTGACATCCCCAGGTGGAGCCTATGTTGGGGTCCTATAATTATAGGCAACTCATTTCTTCAACTGTGGATTTGGCATTTCCCCCGTGATGAAGACTTCTGGCTCGGTTGACCCCTTTTCCCCTCCATCCATTTCGCCCGATCCTCCATCATCCTGYTGCATCCTTCATCCACGCYGCGCCCTCACTCCTTTGTCCTGTTGCCCCATTGACTACCTCTCGCCCGTCACCCATCCATGAATAATCAGACTTAGGATGAACAAAAATAACAATAAAGTTAATTAGATTAAATAAGTAATGTTAGTATAGTTAGGATAGGATTAAACTAATTAATAAATAACTAGTTAATAATTAATTAATTATTAATTAAGTTAAAAATCTAAGTTAGTCGTTAGGTTAGAATTTAATTAATTTAAATTAATTAAAAAACAATATAAAAATATAAAACAAATTAAAAAACAAAAAACAAAATATAATAATTAAATATAATACAAAGTATAATAAACACATATAATAAAACAAAATTAAAAAACACAAAAAAAAAACGTAGCACATAACATAAAATATAAAATATAATATATAAAACAATAATAAAACAAATACATAAAAAACAAAATACAAAAAACGTAAGCAAAAATATAATAAATTATATTAAAAACAAAAAACATAAAACAAAACTACCCTAAGTCTACCCACCCCCTACCTCAATGCACACATCAAAGCCCGTATCACATCAACACAAATCTACGGCCCTTAAAAATTCCGGACCCCCCCTCACCATCCAGAGTTTAACGAGAAGGGGGGTCTGGAATGGTAGTTTACTAAAAACACCGCCCATACACGTGTCATCTCATGATTCCAGCGTACCCCCCCCCCCCTAAAACCGCTTACCACCTCGGGGGGGTCCGGAATACCACCCAGCATGAAAAAAACCACCTTTTTCATATTTTCTGCCTTTTTCACCTGTTCATCATGTCTTTGTCCGAGGCCGATTATGGGAAAATGAAGATGGATTTTAAAACTACGAGAGAGGTTTTTTTTCAACACGGTCTGAATAACAAAAACCTCTCTCCATTTTGGCAACGGAGCTACGAGCAGGGAGACTCGAAGCCATCTTCGAGGGCATTGTTTCCAGATTTTCACTTTTCTGTTACAGTCTTGATTTTGCGGAAGCTGTTACGGCCAGGTGGGGACGAATTTGGTGAAACAGAAGGAGGTTTTTGTCCATCAAATGCCCATCTACAATAAAATCCTTCATTTTTTTCCCAGGTGTCACCGTTGAAGAGAAACACATGTCTGTTTGGACCTCTTTTTTGCAGAAAACCGGTCCGTCTTTCATGGCGGACAGTTCCAAAATTTGTGGGTTTTGTGGCTATTTTTTGCCGAGGCGGTTAAAACTGACTCTCGCAACTTGATGAGGAGACCTATCCTATTTATTTATAGGATTTTAATGTAAAATGGTTCGACCTGTAGGAAATTTTTTCCCTTTCTGCTAGACTATGGGCCTTGTTACTTCAGGAGGTTTCTCTGTAATTTTGGAATGACCAATCAGTAATGGAGGAAATGATTTACAGGATTCTCGTGTAGTAGTGTTGGTGGTGTGTTCCTTGTCTGTTTTTATTTATCTTTCTACTATCTTTCAAACATTTTCATTTCTTATTGTTGAAAAAAGTAATGGAGAAGAATTTATGCATGCATACTCTTTGGCCAATTTTTCAATAATCTTTATGTTATTCATTTGAAGATTTACAAAGGAATTCTTAGCTTCTCCTCTGTGCAGTGGATCTCTACCTTTTCATATTATTCATATGCACTTAACCCAAGATGATCCAACAGTTGTTACTATCTTTCCCTATGGATACATTTACCTTTAGTTATGATTTGATCATTATCTTATAAATAGACCCCATAGCCCAATGGTGATCTGAGAAACTCGTCAACCACATCCTCATCTAAATATTTTCAAAAACCCCAACCCCATAATTTCATAGCTAGCCTAATATCCTCTTCCAACAAAGTTATATCAGACAGAGAGATCCCTCTCTGAGTCCCGAAGGGATAGATCCTTGACTCGAAGTGGTTCGAGGTTACCTCTGTGATTGTCTCTGTAGCCTTAGGAAAATTACAGAGCGCTAACACAAAGTAGCATACAGTTTGATGTCGTAGGAGAATGAATAAGTCAAGAGACAAGTCCAGGACTTAATGGACAAGGGATTGATTAGAGAAAGCTTGAGTCCATGTGTTGTTCCAAGAATGCTCAACCCAAAGAAAGATGGAGGCTGGAGAATGTGTAACGACTCAAGGGAAATCAATAAGATTACCATCAAATATAGATTTCCATTACCAAGGATGGATGACTTGATGGATTTCTTAAGTGGAGAATTTTTTTTTTCAAAGATTGATTTGAAAATCGGGTATCATTAGATTCGCATGAGAGAAGGTGACGAATGGAAGACAACATTCAAGATGAATGAGGGTCTGTATGAATGGCTTGTCATGCCATTTGGTTTAACGAATGCACCCAGTACTTTCATGAGATTGATGA
The DNA here is from genome assembly GCA_009831015.1 of Picea engelmannii. Classification (NCBI taxonomy): domain Eukaryota; kingdom Viridiplantae; phylum Streptophyta; class Pinopsida; order Pinales; family Pinaceae; genus Picea; species Picea engelmannii. The sequence goes on from ML777412.1 coordinate 326,820, forward strand.
ATGAAGTCCTGAAGGATTTCATTGGGAAATTCGTCATTCTATATCTTGACGAGATATTAATTTCCAGCAAGACAGAAGAAGAACACTTAAAGAATTTAGCTGCAGTGATGAGAAGATTACAACGAGAGAAATTGTTGATTAATATGAAGAAATCATCATTTATGAAGACAAAGCTCATTTATTTGGGTTTTTTTATCTCTGCAAATAAGTTGAATATGGACTCGGAAAAGGTGAATGCAATCAAGAATTGGCCATCACCAAAAAGTGTGTTTGAAGTTCGAAGCTTCCATGGTTTGGCAAGTTTCTAAAAAAAAATCATCTAGAATTTCAGTGGGATTAGCACACCGATGATGGATATGGTGAAGAGAAGACATAAATATCTTCACTGGATAGAGGAAGCAAAGAAGAGTTTCAACCTACTGAAGAAGAAGATCACAGAGTAGCCAATTTTGGTTTTGCCAAATTTCAGCAAGACATTCCAGGTCAAGTGTGACGCAAGTGGATTTTCAATAGGAGCAGTCTTGAGCCAAGATGACAGACCGATCACATACTTTAGTGAAAACCTTAATGAAGTGAAGGTTAAGTACTCTACATATGACAAGGAATTCTATGCAGTCATACAAGAGCTGAAGAAATGGAGACATTATTTGGTTCCCAAAGAGTTTGATTTGTACAGTGATAATCATGCTTTACAATTCGTGACTCAACAGGAGAAGTTGAACCAAAAGCATACTAAATGGGTTGAATTCATGTAGAATTTTAATTTTTTTATTAAGCATATTTATGGAACTGCTAACAAAGTTGTTGATTCTTTGAGTAGGAAATGTTTACTTATGTAGGAATTCAAAGTCAAAACTCTAGGTTTTGATAACCTCAAAGAAATGTACAGGGATGACCCATATTTTAAGGAAGCGTATGAGGCATCTGAGAATCCAATTCTCAGGGACATAACCCAATGGATTGAATACATGATCTAGGATGGATTATTGTTTAGGGGCAATCAACTATGTATTCCAAAATGCTCCATGAGAGAGAATCTGCTGAAAGAAAAACACAGTGGAGGATTGGCCAGACATTTCGGTCATGATAAGACGTTCTCAAAGTTGAATGGCTCATATTATTGGCCAGGGATGAGGACAGATGTCAAGAAATTTGTGGACAGATGCAGGATTTGTGGGTACACAAAAGGGAAAAGGCAGAAAAGAGGGTTATACCAGCCATTACCCATACCTGCAAGGCCGTGGGATGCAGTGAGCATGGATTTTATATTGGGACTGCCAAGGACACAAAGAGGATGTGATTCAATCTTTGTGGTAGTCGAAATATTTTCCAAGATGGAACATTTCATACCATGCCAGAAAACCAGTGACACAACTCATATTGCAAACCTGTTTTTCAAGGAAGTCGTTAGACTTCACGACTTGCCAAGGAGTATTGTTTCTGATCGAGATACCAAGTTCGTGGGACATTTCTGGAGGAATTTATGGAAGAATCTAGGGACAAGTTTTTCATTTAGCTTAGTGTATCATCCTCAGACATATGGGAAGAAATAAGTATTGAACAGAAGCTTGGGAGACTTGTTGAGGAGCCTAGTGATTGAACACCACAGTCAGTGGGATCATATTCTGCCACAGGCAGAATTTGCTTACAATGATTCACTCAAAAGAAGCACAGGGAAAAGTCCATTCCAAACTATGTATGGAATGTAGCCAAGGGGAGTTTCTGAATTGAAAGATTCAGAATGAAATGAATTCAGGAGTGCTAGTGGAGAGAATTTTGCAGAAGAAATGAAGGAGCTTCACAGCCGAGTCAAAGAACGATTGCAGAGTTCGAGTCAAGAATATAAGCGTAGAGCAGATCAACATAGGCGAGAACTTCAATTTGAAGTTGGTGATCTGATTCTTGCACATATGAGGAAGGAAAGGTTCCCAAGGGGGACATACAACAAACTGAAGATGAAAAATATTGGACCATGCAAGGTTATAAAGAAATTTGGGGCAAACGCATATGAGATTAAATTACCCGATGGGATCGGAATTTCACCGATATTCAATGTTGTGGATTTATACCCTTACAGAGAAGCAGGAGAAGAGGAGGAACATAAAGAAGTTCAATGGACTAAACAAATGCCTGTAGTTGAAAAGCCACAAATGGAAAGCATAATTGACAAGAGGATTAGCAAAAAGACCAGGAGGAAGGAGTATTTTGAATAATTGGTCAAGTGGAAAGGACATCCAGTTGAAGATGCCAGTTGGGAAGATGAAGTAGAAATTTAGAAGCATGGACAGACTATGCAAGAGCTCATGAACAAGATTTCATGAAAAATTTCAAGCGAGGGAGTATGATGCAGGAGCATCGTGCAAAGCCCAAAGCACGCAACTAAGCCAAAGAAATGGCTAGACACGCGGAGGAAGAAAAACAGTACGTTTTCATAAGAACCATTTTGAATTTTGAGCTTAAAGGCATTAATGTAATAGTTAGGAAGATGGTGTACTTTGCTTTTATATCTTGGAGGTTGTAAACAGATCTTGAACAATTGCTCTCATCTATAGAACATTAAGGCATTTAAGCCCAGTTAATGAAAGTAGGTAGATTCGAAATATAGATTAGACAGTTTAGAAGAGTAGGAGGGAAAACTGGATAAAGACACCCTCGCCTTTGTATCATAGGATTTGGTTGTATCATTAACACATTAGCATAGCATAGGATATAAGAAGAGAGATGTAGAGAAAAAGTCCATGTACAAGAGATTTGAATTAATATATGAATCTTTGAGTCAGATTTCATGGTGTTATGATGTTTTTTGTTTATACATGGTGAATGGTATGTTCAGGGTTGTTCATTCTCTCTGTTATGCATTTGTTTTAATACTATGTGTATGTATGATTTCATATTGAATTTTTTAATTCTGAGAGAATGAGAATGAGAATGAGTTTCAATTGTTTCTCTTCCTGAGCAAGAGAAGTTCCTGCAAGGAGTGCAGTGAAACGTTTGCCAGGTGTGCGTGACTAGGGTTCTGAGTTTTATCTTAGAAAGATTAGGAGAGATACCGTTGTTCTCATTCCAACAATAGTGCAAGATAAGCACATAAGCCGTGGAAGGTGTGCACAGGCTAGTCGAGGCCTTAAACTTGTCAACTAAGGTTGAAAGGTAAGGGACTGCTATTGCAGAGGGTGCACAGAGTCAAAGAATCAAATACTTGGAAGTATTTGAAAGATTTTCCACAAGGAGTGCGCGCAGGAGTCCTTTCGAGAATTGAGTTGCAAGCGAAAACTCAGGAGGGTTAACGCCTTTGAAGTGTTAGAAAAGAGACGGACCAAAATCTCTTTACAAGAACCAAGTTCAAACAAGGAACATTGGTTCATTTTGCGGAAGTCTTCAGGGAAGGAACGAGCGGTTGAAATTTTCCAAAGAGAGCTTGTGAATTCGTAAGGGTCGTAGGATCTAGAGGAGCTACAAAGAGGATAAGCATTGGATGCATCCACCCTTCAGGAGGTAAGACTCAACGTGGACCGTTGATCGTGATAGTGGGGCCATCAAATCATTTCGGAATTCAGAATTTTGAACTGTTAGGGCGATGGTAGTCGAAGGCTTGTTCAAGTCTCGAAAGCCGAGAAGACGGATAGGCAGCGAGAGTCCATGTCATAGATAGAAAGAATTTGAGTAGACAGGTGGCATGTCTTCGTCAAATAGGTGGAGTCAAACCTTGTTGACCATTTCAGGGTTTGGAGATCGAAGAGATGGGAGCATTGCAACCGGATTCGCGAAGTCGTGAAGTCTGAAACCCCGGTGAAGTGAAAAGTCCATTGGGAAGCCAACCTTTTATGAACACATCGGAATTCGACATTTCGGGTTTCGGGGGTTGTAAAGACAGGAACTCTCAAAAACAAGGATTGCGAAACCCGAAGTCCTGGTTCGACGAAGGGAACGATCTTAGTGTGGTCAAGAGATCAGGGTGATGCCTTGTGTTTAATCACATGGGGCATAGTGAAAAGGACCTGTGGATACACCATCGAGTGTGTGTGGATTCCCTATGGAGGAACCGAAGAGTCAATCAGAATCAAGGGGAATATTTAGAACGATCATGTGCGGACCTCGGCCTGAGGGTTCGGGGGTCTACATCAATTCTCCAATGATTTGGGTTCCCAAAGATGAACATCATGTTGAATGTTATCCTATGAATACATCAATCAAGTGCTCTTCTAGAATATTAGTTACCTTTATATTGAATCTTTGGAAGTTCTCAATGCACTCGGTAACTTAACCCTTTTGTTTGAGATTTATCAATTGGCTAAAGAAGGTATTGCTCCTTGTATCCTCATAGTGTGCTATCATTTCTTCCGTGAAAATTGTCCAAGTGATGAGTGATTTGTGAGAACAAAGCCATTGATACCATACAAATTGATTAGGTTCTAAATATAAAGAATAAATTCGTACCTTTTTTGTATGTGGCACATTATGTAGATCAAAGAATTGCTCCATCTAAAGTATCCATTTGATTGGGTCCTTGCCATAAAACTTCCTCATATCGATCTTAGGAGCGTGGTTGGTCTTCAACCCAAAGTTGGAGTTTCTATATTCTTGATTCATCTTCCTTGTGTCCTCATCATGAATTTCATGGGATGCATTTTCACTTTCATGTTATGAAATTTTTCAATACTTCCATGATCTCCTCTTTTAAACCATCCATCTTTGCCTCCAACTTAGCTTCCATCTCTTGTATTTCATATTTTGTTGCTATCTTATTTTGTAAATTATTTATGTCCCTGCGCATTTCTTCACCTTCATCAAGATTCCAAGTAGGATTGTCTGGAGGCTTATTTGGTGTAGAAGTTCCCTTTTTGGGTGGCATGTTGGCCAAGTATCACTTTTGAACCTTGATTTTGAGGTGGTTCTTCTAGATAATATTTATTTTGTTGTATCTCCCAAGTTTCGGCCCTTCTGGGTATGAAACTTTCTTTTATGTAGTTTTCTTGTATTTCTTCTTTGCAATGCCACAGGTATGATCAAAATTGGATGTGTCAAGTCAAATTTATGGTAAATTTCCCACAACTTGCCACTTTTTGGCCTTTCCAGGAGATCTCACTTGTAGAGAGTGCTTTGCACAAAATAATTGATATAAAATTATGAAACTCATACCATAAATACTACAGATTGTCCATGATCCAATGAAACTAGTCCCACTCAATTTGGATACACTAGGAAGAAGTTATGATTTTTTTACCTGGAACACCTTCTTGAGAGTAGTTAATAGGACTAGTCAGATACCCTATCTTACATAGGGTGTATCTACAAATTTAAGATGACCCAAAAGATGAATTTTTTATCAAAAATATCTTACTAATTTTTGTGAATATCCTCCAGTGTTCAGTGTCGGAAATGTTACATAAAAGTTTTTATACCGAAAATTTCGCAATGACTCAGTTTAAGATGATTCCAGAACCCTATCTTGTACAGGTTGTATCTCCGAAAGTATAATGCCTCAGGAGCTGAAATTTTAACCCAACATACCTTGATCCGTATAATAATTATCATCCAAGCCGTTCCTTCTGAAACATTGCATAAGAAAATTTAGAGTGAAAATTCCAAGGTGTCTCGGATGTAGCAACGAAACTCCAAGACCTTGAGCTCTGATACCATATGTTAAGAACCAAATATCAATATAACATAGAAAAGCCTCAGAAAAAGTACTCAATGCCTTGAAAAAGAGATAATTTCAGATAATAAGCCTCTTTGAGGGGGCAACCTCATTTTACCCCACTTAAATGTTCAAGTACAAGATGATTCCAAATGAAAATGTCTCCTTGGTATATATAGGAGACTAGGAGGTATAATTACAACTAATGGAATAAAGCCGACATAAATAAAATAACATTACTAATCTAATATGCCCCAATTAAGGGGTAATGCGCCAATATTAGGGCTTAACACTGAGATCACGTACATTAAAGGAACAATTAATATCATAGAATATGTGTTGAGTTAGAGACCCCACATTTTCTCAGTAATACCCCTAAATACGAATCTTCGAGAAATGATTTTAGCATTAAAGATTGATGATGATTGGTACAGAGAAGTGAAAGACAATATTAGACAAGATACCATGATGGTGCTGATATATGAGGGCTATTCCTTGGAAAGTGATGGGATAATAAGATATAATGGAAGAATTTATGTACAACCAAATGACGAATTGAAAAATTTCATTTTAAATGAATCTCATTGAGTAGTGTATATGGCTCCTCCTAGAGTCAAGAAAATGAAGGAAGATATTAAACCACTACTAATTTGGAAGGGGATGAAATATGATATAGTTAAGTATGTGGAAAGATGCCTTCAATGTCAGCAAGTGAAGGTTGAACATAGACATCCAACGAGATTATTACACCCACATGTGATTCTTAAATCAAAATGGGAAGTCATATAGATGGATCTTATTTTTTGATTTCCATTGACGGAAAGGAGACATGATTCTATTTTTTTAGTTATCGACACGTTGATGAAAAGCGCACATTTTATCCTAGTTCATATGACATATCAAGCACCTAACATAGCTATAATTTTTATTAATGAAAATTTGATATTGCATGGTGTACCGAGCAAGATAATATTTGATCGAGGATCGATATTCAATGGAGATTTTTGGATTAGTTTCCAAGAGGCTTTGGGAACACAATAAAATTTTAGTACAACATATCACCCCGAAACAGATGGAAAAATTAAAAGAAAAAATCAGATTTTAGAAGATATGTTTTTAATGCATGTGATGGATCAACAAAAATGATGGGAAGAATTTTTACCATTGCTATAATTTACATACAACAACAATTATCAGAGTTCGATAAAGTTGGCACCTTTTGAATTTCTATACGGACGACCGTGTTAGACATCTTTGAGTTGGGATATACTAGAGGATAGGGTCATAGAACAATTGGAAGTGATCCAGGAAATGGAATATCAGGTGCAAACCATAAGCAAAAGGTTTAAGGAAGTGCAAGACCGACAAAAGAGTTTTGTCGGTGCACATCATATAGACCGTAGATATGATATTGGTGATAAATGTTTCTTGTGGGTGAATCCACATAAGAGTTTGATTAAGTTTGGAAACGGTGATAAACTCTCTCCACGGTTTGTGGGACTTTCGAGGTTGTAGAAAACAAAAGACCCTTGGATTACCAACTAGCATTACCTTATTCTTTGAGGCGTATGCATGATGTGTTTCATGTTTCAGTTTTATGTCATTCTATATTAGATCCATCATATGTTATTGATATCAGTTCATTGTAGGTATCAAATGAGGGTGCTCTCATAGCAGAGCCAATATGCATATTGGACCATCACACTCGAAAGCTACAAATTTGATTGGTCTATCAGTTCAAGGTCAAGTGAGACAATTATATTCCACATTCTCCCACTTGGGAGGACCCACATGATATGCGTCAACAATTTCCATATCTATTTTGAAAGTTTGATAGATAGATTAGTATCGGCTATATTATTTATTTCATTATTCGACTATTCAAAATTCAGGACAAAGTTTTAAAAAACAGGGGTGTATGTAACATCCAAATTTTCATTGACCACATTTTCATAACACAAATTATTCTTTAAGGACACTTGCATGCAAGTGATCTGGCTAAACATGGTACTTTATGATTATCTGATTTGGTTTATGAATTAAAGTTTATTCTATAATTAAATGTTGAAATTCTGATATGTTATTTATATTGATGCATATCATTGATAGATATTATGATGAGGTTTCCTAAGTGTGCATGAAATATAATGTGATGAGGATGTTGATGTCTCTATATTGAGTCAGGGAGTGGACTAATGAATTTGATTATGAGTACTTGATTTTATTACACATGTGTTATGATGATGATTGTTAAGGTCCTAACCCACACATAGGTAGATCAATGTATTCAGATGTAATAAAGGTCAATATTAATAAGACCTTTCAATAAAATAGAATAAGGCGGATGTAAGAAGACTTAATAGAAGCTTTCGCTTCTAGAAGGATCTTCCTCTAGATGCTTCTCTTAATAGACATATTTAGCATAAATAAGGGGCGAGGGTATGTGAACCCTAGCTTGGAGATTATTGTAACAGAGCGCTGCTCGACTGGAGGTTGCCCCCTCGAAGAGGCCTGTGAACATTGCTATCTGAATCAAAGTGTTGTTTATGTTGCTATTTCGTATATCATTTCTGTGTATTGTGAATATTATGATGGATATTTTACTGTTATTCTGTCATTCCTAGCATTTCATTTCTGTTCTGCATATTTCATATATCTGGTATCTTGCAAGTGGTATCAGAGCACTTTCCTTGGCAGAAATTGTGGGTATTTTTTTTTCCAGGGTAGAGACGTATTCCGACGTCTTTAAGCCATAGAGATATGTCGTTACACACATAAACCCATGGTTGAGGGATTCATACATGCAAGAAATACAAGTGGTTCTTAAGCGCACATCTGTTGGCCACCCTTGTAACCCCTGTTGGTACCCCTTCGAGTGGTAGCGCATCAGACAACACCTGTGTACGAATTGGCCTAGATTTCCCGAAGCCCTCTTTAGATAAACCTATCGGCC
>ML777412.1:337872-383851 GCA_009831015.1 Picea engelmannii
TCCCAGGAAGCCTTCCCCCAAATATATGTCCATATCGCCACCCCTTTGCACAAAAGAATGAAATTGAAAAAATGGTCCAGGAACTCCTTACTGCCGGAGTCATCTGTCCTAGTACGAGCCCTTACTCCTCTTCGGTTGTCATGGTAATGAAGAAAGAAGGTTCTTGGAGAATGTGTCCTGACTTCCGTGCTCTCAACAAACTAACCATCAAAGACAAATTTCCCATTCCTGTCATTGATGACCTCCTGGATGAATTGAGTGGCGCCCAATTCTTCACCAAACTTGATCTTCGCTCGGGCTATCACCAGATACGTATGAAAGAGTCCGATATTCCCAAGATGGCCTTTCGCACTCATGAGGGCCACTACGAGTTTTTGGTCATTCCCTTTGGTTTGTGTAACGCCCCCTCCACCTTTCAGAGCCTCGTGAACCATGTCTTCCGCCCTTTTCTCCGTCATTTTGTCTTATTTTTCTTTGATGATATCCTCATATATAGAAAGACATGGACCGACCATCTTACTCATGTGGATAAAGTTATCAGCCTACTAACTCAGCACCAACCTTTCCTGAAACAGTCCAAATGTGCTTTTGGTGCATCCGAAGTAGAATACTTGGGTCATCTGGTGGGCAAGGATGGCATCAGGGTGGACCCGAAAAAGATTGAAGCTATGCAAGACTTGCCGCACCCAAAGACTCTCAAAATCTTGCGTGGATTTTTGGGCCTCACAGGGTATTATCATAAGTTCGTTTAGAACTATGGAAAGATTGCAGCACCTCTCACGGCTCTCCTCAAAGAGAACTCTTTCACTTGGACCCCAGCAGCTGCTCAAGCTTTTCAAACCTTGAAGACGGCCATGTGCATAACTCCGGTTCTGGCCCTTCCCGACTTCACAAAGACATTTGTGTTGGAATGCGACGCCTCAGGGAAAGGTATTGGCACTGTCCTTATGCAAGAGGGTCGACCTTTAGCCTTCACTAGCAAACAATTGTCTGAAAAGAATCTAGGCAAACCAATTTATGAAAAAGAAATGTTGGCGATTCTGCATGTCGTTGAATTATGGCATCCTTATCTCTTGGGGCAATGATTTCAAATTAAGACTGGCCATCAAAGCCTCAAGTACTTTCTGGAACAACACATTTCCTCCTAGGAGCAACAAAAATGGGTCACTAAGCTCTTTGGATATGATTATGAGATCATTTACAAGAAGGGCAAAGACAATGTCGTGGCGGATGCACTGTCTCGGAAGTATGAAGATGAAGGATCCCTTTTTTCTCTTTTCTTCATTGTACCCAATTGGCTGTAAGTTGTGCACCAGGAATGGCTTCAAGACACCAAAAGTTCGCTATTGATCCAGAAATAACAGAACAAGGCTCAGGCTCCCCCAGGGTACTCTTGGCTCCAGGATGAGCTTCGATACAAAGGCCGCTTGTATTTAAGTAAACAATCCAAGCTCAAATCCACAGTACTTTTTGAGCTTCATGCTACACCCACAGTGGGGCACTCAGGGTTCACCAAAACATATGACCGAGTCAAACGTTCCTTTTTCTGGGAGGGTATGAAACAGGACATCCGTAAGTTTGTGGTTGAATGTGAGGTATGTCAACACAACAAGGGAGAAACAATCAAATCTCCAGGCACCCTCCAACCGCTTCTGATTCCCCCTTCTATTTGGAAGGATATCTCTATGGACTTTATTACAGGATTACCCAAATCAGGGAATAAATCAGTCATAATGGTGGTGGTGGATCACCTTTCCATGTATGCTCATTTTTGTGCTCTTCACCACCCATTTACTGCATCCACAGTGGCTCAAACTTTCATGGATGAGGTCTTCAATCTTCATGGCATGCCCAACTCTATTGTTTCTGATCGAGACCCCACTTTTACAAGCAATTTTTTGCAAGAACTGTTCAAGCTACAAGGTACCCAATTGCATCTCAGCTTAGCTTATCATCCCCAGACATATGGTCAAACGGAAGTCATCAACAAGTGTTTGGAAACATATATGAGGTGCTTTGCCTCTGAAAAACAACACCAGTGGGCTCAATGGTTACCCCTCGCTGAATGGTGGTACAACACTACATACCATACAACCACTCGCATGACTCCTTTTGARGCAGTGTATCGACAGAAGCCACCATCAGTTCTCTCATACKTACCGGGTACCTCGAAGGTCCAGGCGGTTGACCAAACACTTACAGTCCGAGAGGATATCCTCCGTACCCTTAAAGAGAACTTGGTCATGGCCTAGAATATAATGAAGCAGCAATCAGATCAAGGTCGCTCTGAACGTCAAGTTGTTGAAGGGGATCAGGTGTTTATGAGACTACAACCATATAAGAAAACTTCCCTCAAGGTAGAGCAGTGTTAGAAGATAACACCCAAATTTTATGGCCCTTACACAGTTCTCAAGCGTGTGGGACAAGTCGCATACCAATTAGCTCTGCCCAGTAAGTCGAAGATACATCTTGTTTTTCATGTTTCATGCTTGAAGAAGGTGATTGGAACCAGGTGCCAAATTCAAACCAACCTTCCAGAGTTAGCTGAAGAAGGATCCATTTGGCTACAGCCAGAAGCCGTTTTGGACTAGCATGAGTGTCGCCTGCGTCAGAGAACCATCAAGGAAGTGCTAGTAGAGTGGAAACATATGACTCCAACAAATGCCACTTGGGAACCAACTACCATTCTGCAGCAGTTTCCACATCTCAAGCCTTGAGGATAAGGCTGTTTTTAAGGGGGCGGACATGTTAAGGTCCTAACCCACACATATGTAGATCAATGTATTCGGATGTAATAAAGGTCAATATTAATAAGACCTTTCAATAAAATAGAATAAGGCAGATGTAAGAAGACATAATAGAAGCTTCCGCTTCTAGAAGGATCTTCCTCTAGATGCTTCTCTTAATAGACATATTTAGCATAAATAAGGGGCGAGGGTATGTGAACCCTAGCTTGGAGATTATTGTAACAGAGCGCTACTCGGCTGGAGGTTTCCCCCTCGAAGAGGCCTGTGAACATTGCTATCTGAATCAAAGTGTCGTTTCTGTTGCTATTTCGTATATCATTTCTGTGTATTGTGAAGATTATGCTGGATATTTTACTGTTATTCTGTCATTCCTAGCATTTCATTTCTGTTCTGCATATTTTATATATCTGGTATCTTGCAATGATTTTAGTTATGTATTTCATGTATGAGAGTTATTAATATTATCTTCTTAGAGGATGAAGGCATGGTGAGGCTTGCTAATCTGAGTCACATATAGAGTAAAGGGGTTATACACATATATCAAATTGATGAGGGAGAGGTGTGGAAACGTCCATGTCACAAACTACTAGAACTTCCATCATGACCTGAACTAAAGGTTAATGAATACCTTGTTCCCAGGAGGTTCACGATGCCATGAGGGAAGATTGAGGATGTCAATCATGAAGATTTATAAGGGGCGTGCAATAAGGCATATTCCTTATTCCTCAGTAAGCCCTTAGTCTCACACAAGGTCGACAAGTGGAGTATTGACTCCAAGTATCATACAACTTCCAAACTAAGTCAAATGGTGAGTGACACCCTTGTATCATGCAAGTGCATCTTGAAAGACATGTCACATCAATAAATTAATAAGGGAATAAAATACCTGGAATACCATAAAAAATAAAACGAATACTAAGAATTGATTAGAAGAGAAAATAAAATACATTAAGTCATAAATTGGAAACATAATAAAATAAAAGTCTAAAATGGTTATGTCTAAATGAATTTATATATTAAAGGGGCACAAGTAAAAAGTTTAGACTAAATAAAAGTATTATAGGGAGAATAAAATATTATGACATGTGCACAATGTGTGCATGAAATTAATAAAAGAAAATTTCTAATTAAAAATAAATGATTTTCATGCGAGAATGGGTTGTAAACATAGATTTAGAATCCTAAATCAAACTAGACTCTAAATCCTAACTAAGAGAAGAGTACTAATCAAACTCCAACTATAAATTAGTTGGGAGACACAATAAAGGAGAATTTGGGGAACTAAGGGACAACTAGGAGAAAATCCATGAACTAACTATGGATGTGAGGGAGAATGCATAATTATTTTTATTTATTACTCATTTAATGATCTAGTGCTTATCTGATCTAACAGTTACTTTACCACAATTCATCCTTTAATCAGTAAGAGAAACGAGTATTTTCTAGCACGTCGACCAGTTCTACTATAGTTAACTAATAATGACTATGATGAAATTCTTTAGAACTAGTGGATGGAAGACCATTCTATTGTGGACATTCCTTTCCATGTGTATTTCTATTGTCAATTCTAAATATCGATATTTCTTAGAGGTGATAATAATATCCTTCATTTTTTTTTGGTTTATAATTTCCATTTCATGTAAAAACCATTTGAAATGTCATTGAGGTGAAACATATTGAAAGGAATTCAAAATTCTCAATAAAATATCCTTACACCACTCCACCTCTTTGTCCACTCTTGTAATTATCAAATTTGTTCAGCGAGGTTGTTAAAAGTTTTGAAATTTGGAAGATGAAAATAATTTTGGACAATGTTTTGCAGAAGGGAAAATTTGTTACCAAGGAATCACCATTTTCAAGTTTTCAGAACATGTCTTGAGACATCGGGTGGAGTCTCCTTTATTATGAGTGAAAATCCTAGTGTAAGAACCATACTAACATATTTTATCATCTCTTTACCTATTTTTCTTTGAATTCCACTAAAATTTACTATGTGGGTATGGGTGGAGGGTTTGTTCTGATTTGAATATTATGTTTAGAGAGTGTCCATTTTTAGTTGTGGCTTAAAAAGTGTATTTCATTTCTTGAACTGTTTTCCATACAACTAAACAAATGGCCATGTATTTTCTTTTGGGCCCTTTACTAGACATTTTATTTCGAAGGGATAGCATGAATATATTCATAAGTCTGAGTGCATATGGTTTTATGATATAATATTTTATATGCTTCAAGGATCTTGAATATTTTCAAAGAATAAAGTTATATGAGAGAAAAGGAAAATTGCAATAGGATTATGGAAATCCATATAAATACAAGTTCATGAGTGAGTTCATATTGATTAATGAACCACTAAAAATGTAGAATTAGACCTGCTATATGATCTTGGTCTGTTTCTAACTCATGATATGTTATAAATTGTGTAAACCTTTCTATCATTGTATGATATCAGTTGTTTGTCACCTTCAAAGACAAGTAAAGATGTATTTGGAAACTAAGAGGCCTAACAAAGTTACATACAAATGAGATCGCAACAAGTATCCAAGGATGAGATCGAAAGTTGAGAGATCCCAGACTTTAAAATTAGATGGAAGACTTTACAATGAGTTATTCCCTTCAGGGTTCTCTTTTTTTTTTTCTTACAGATGTTATATAGTTATTCATTAATTTTTAAATTGTTTGAGCTTTAGAATAGTAAATATCACATCACAAATGAAAAAAAAATCATAACTAGCATAACCATACATAATTGTGACTGATGAAGGCCAAAATGCATATTTATTTTGCAAACCCTAATTCTAGCATAAACCCTAATTAGAGTTTGTAAATGATATACTCCTATCGACGTTCATCAGCCACATAATTGTGGTTGTGCTACATAAAATCATTCAAGTCAATATCTCGATCAGAAATATATGTTTTCAGTGGCACAAATCCAAATGAAAAAACCTCACATCCAATACATTGACAAACAAGACGTTGAACATATTGAACAACAACCTTCCTTTGATTCTTTGAAATGATAGTTGGTTGAATTTGAGAAATAATTTCTCTATTCCTAATATCAACTTTATCCCAACCCATGATGCTAACATCAATAACAGTGAGAAAAGGGTTAGTTGAAGGACAACATTCTTCTACTGTTAAATTTCCTTTGCACCTATCTAGATCACCCATGCAAACTAACTTTTCTATTTTATCTCTACAAGTTAGTCGAGTTTCCACTAATCTCTTTGCTCATGCAATCATTCTCAAAGAGAACCTCTTATGTGTACATTGGTTTCCTCAAAGCATAGTTCCTAAAAAGGACTGTCAAAACTAGATAATGGATTCTCCTAAAAATTGATGTGACTACAATAATCTTACTTACTGTAGTTGTGCTTAATGTGTTAGGCTTCCTTTTGACTATTTATTTCTCAATTTTCTCTCATCTTGATGATGGATCACAACTCACCAATTTGGACCACTATCTCTGAATTCATATATTTCATGTGATAGAACAAAAATAAAGGCTTACGGAGAAATGAGAGCACATGGAAATGTCTTAATTTTCAATGTAAGTAAATAAAAACAAAAGGACTAAAGGACTAATTATAAAGACCTAAGCATCTCCTATCTCTCTTAACCTAGACTTAAACTATGAAAAAAAATATTCCTAGCCACATAGTAAGATATAGATGCTAAACAATGTTATAATTTAATAATCTGGACTTGTTGGGTTTTTTAAGGCTGGAGCCACATATAGATGGTAAAAAATTAAAATAACTTTTCTTCCAAAATTCCAATGGGTGATTCAATGATATCTCACATAAATAAATAAAAATTAAAGAGTCGAAAGGAATCCTGACACGTTAAGTGCAACAACAATGACTCAGATTATTGTAGTGATGTAAATTCTTAGGAGAATATATTATCTAGTTTTGACAATAATTTTTAGGAACTATGATTTGAGGAAGCCAATATACAAATAAGAGGTTCTATTTGAGAATGATTGCATGAGAAAAAACATTAGCGAAAACTCAACTAACTTGTAGAGATAAAACAAAAAAAATAGTTTGCATGGGTGATCTAGACAAGTGCAAGGGAAATTTAACAAAAGAAGAATGTCAACCTTCAACTAATGCTTTTTCCACTACTATCGATGTTAGCATCATGGGTTGGGATAAATATCATCTTAGGACTAGATAACTTATTTCTCAAATTCAACGAACTGTCATTTTAGAGAATCAAAGGAAGGTTGTTGTTCAATATGTTCAACATCTTTATCATTGATGTATTGGATCTGAAGTTTTTGAATTTGGATATGTGCCACTGAAAACATATATTTTTGATGGAGACATTGACTTGACTACTTTTAGAAAGCATAAAAAGAGAATATTGGTCTTTCATCCACCAGTTCTAAATAATGTCATCGTAGTCGTTATTAGTTAACGACAGTGGAACTAGACAATGTGGTAGAAATAAGTTGGTTCACTTACTGAATAAAGGATGACTTGTGGTAAAGTAATTGTTAGATAAGATAATCACCACTTCAGTTAATTATTATTGTCTCACACTTGTAAACCCCTACCTTGCAGTCTCGCTTAAGTTAAATTCAAGTCAAGTCCGCAAATTTTAGGGCATGGTTTTTCTATCCAATAATAGATCCTTTCTCTAACATATTTAGTTAGCTAATTTATGAATCAAGTAATAGGAATAGGTTTCTCTCTTTTCCTACGTTCTCAATAATTTTTTGTTTCGATAGGATTTTTAACCTTGATTGGGCATGTAATAATGTTTTCAACATTCTTTTTTCTATTTTGGTATTTGACAATCAATTATGTTTGTGGATGCTATAGACCTTTAGTTGAGAATTTGTTGGGTGATTATAATAATTGTTCTTGTAAATTGTAAATTGTAACATGTTTGTGTTAATTCTCTAGCTTGTTGGTTGTAAATGCTTCCATACATAGTGCATAAGTATTTGGAAGATTTTATTTTGTTGGGGTAATTTAATATATTTTGTTAATTGTATAGGATTGGTTTCTTCTTATTCCTTAAGTCATGTATAGGATATTCGATAGGACTATAGAATACCTAGAGCATAGGGATTTTACTGATACAAAGAATGACGTCATATTAATATGTAATATTAATTAGACTGAATTAAATTTGACATACGAAGGGTTCTTAATCGAGTTTACCATTATTTCTCAACATCATTAAATAATGGATATAATTACTAGATGAATCATATCAGTGATAGTGATATTTCAGCAATGTAGAATCTTACAATAATTAAATTGATCTTCTTATATGTTTGTATTATTTGAGTTTAAATCTATACAATATAGTTGAATGGATTGTAATTTGATTGGAAAGTAATGTATTTTCTGTGAATTTATATAAATCATACACAATTAATGTGTTGTTGCGCTACTTAAGTAAGGAGATAAGAAAATTGCATTTTTTCTCCATATTGTCTCCCTATGAGGATTCTTGGAAAATTTGTATTGTTTCATTTATAATATATTTTCATGATTAATTTTTTTTGTTGGAGCAATCATTATATTAGTTAGTAATTTTAAATGATGCTTTAAATATCTTGCATTAAATGACAAAGTTACCTTATTATTGTTGTTTTGATTACATTCATTGTATTCGCTTACTCATGGATGTACAATTTATAGAGGGTACTTACACATGGTATTAGAGAGAGGTTTCACTCTATGACAACATAATCATTACGACTTCCACTGCTTTATATTTAATTAAAGATGTATTGCTAATATGAATATAATTTTGTTTATCGAAGGTATCATGGTTAGAGGACAGAGGACGAGTAGACTTCGGGGTGTGGGAGGAAGGGGTATGCTTCCTCCATATGCATATACACCCGCGGTATATGCTCCACAAGGATAAGAGAAAAATAACGAACAAGAGAAATTTATAGTGGGCGATGTCATGGGTATGATGAGGTCTTTTCAAAGGATTTCATAGGTGTTGATAAATTGTCTTGATTATGATGAGGGCAGGAATTATGTACCCAATGAGGGTTCACAACTCCCTCCTATAGTTACTGGTAGTTTTCATAGAGAAATCTAGAAGGTAAAATTTCTCAAGTTTTGGGGTTCCACAGTTGGTTTAGTGACCAAATATTGGTTGGAGAATATGAAAATGTGTTTTTCATTGCACGATTATACCTCCAAATTGAAGTTTTGTATGTTTGTATTCCATATTAAAGGCAGTGAGATACTTTGGTGGAAGACACTCTTGCCACATTTGAATATGGCCATTGAATACATGTCTTGGGAATCGTTCGAGGAACGATTCTAAGAGAGGTACCTATCTGATGAGTTAATTGAGCGTCGACTTAATGAATTCAATTATTTATGACATGGCAGTTAGACAATACCTGAGTAAGAGTCTATTTTTATGGAGTTTCTAAGATATGCTCTACATATGAACACTGAAAAGTTAAAAGTGAATAAGTTTGTTTTTTGTCTCCACTACAACATTTGTGTTAAGGTGAGGATATTGATGCCTAACACTTTTCACGATGCAGTACATAAATATTTTGTCACTGGAAAAGAGTTGAACAATGAGGGTCAAGGTAGGTCTCCTTCCAGGCAGATAGGACAGATGCCACTTAGATGGTGCAAAAACAGACACTTGTTAGACAAACTTATGGGCAACATGATACACCCAAAGGGCCTATATTTTCTACACCATGAAGATAGGTTACCAATCAAAGGAATCCATATAGAGCACCATCTCAGAAATATTCACTTCATCCTTAGAAGCAACAACAATATATATTTGTTCCATAGAACAGATCAGGACCTCAGAACGCTAAACCAACAGATTCTTCCTCTGGATCTAGGAGCACTGGTCATAAAAAAGGATGTTGGACTTGTGGATAGCTCCACTATCAAAGAGATTGCTCTATCGAAAAGGAGAGAAATGTTGGATTAGCAGGACGGACAACAGTAGGGGATATCGACAAGGCCAATAGGATTCATGCAATGGTGAATAACCGTCAGGATTAGCATCAATATACAATGCTTGAGACTTCAGGTACGATACTAGATCAACAATTTATTATTTTGATACATCCAACAACTACTAAGATTTTACTTTCTAGTGATCATGGGTACGATCAAGAATCAGTACCCATTACCGAGAATTGATGACTTATTTAATCAAATGAAGGGAGATACAATTTTTAAAAATATTGATTTGAGATCAAGGTATCACCAGTTGAGAATAAAGAAGGAAGAAATTCCTAAAACAACGTTTAAGACAAGATTTGGACATTACAAATTTATTGTATTATTGTTTGGTTTGACAAATGCCCTAGGTGTATTCATGAGTTTAATGAATGGGGTGTTTCACGAGTACTTGTACAAGTTTGTACATGTATTTATTAACGATATATTAATTTACTCTCGGATGAACGAAGATCATGACAAACATTTGAGATTAGTTTTATAGTGCTTAAAAGAGAACAAGTTGTACAAAAGGTTGTTGAAATTTTCTTTTTATCAAATGAAGATTCACTATTTGGGATGGCAATTCCAATGAAGGTAGAGGCTATTGAGGAATGTCCAACCCTAACAAACATAAAATAAGTACATAGTTTTATATGATTAGAAGGTTACTATAGACGTTTCGCTGAAGGTTTTTCAAAAATAGAAAATCCAATTACGGAACTGCAAAATAAGAGTAAGAAATTTGTAACGTCAAAAAATTCAATGAAGCAATTTAGAATATTAATAATTATTAACAACAACACTGATACTAAAGGTTTTGGATATGGAAAAGGAATTATTGGTATGCACTGATGCATCCAAGGAAGGATTGGGGGGAGTACTAATGAAACAAGGTTGAGTTAGCATATATATTTCAAGGAAACTAGGAAGACATGAAGATGATTATGCAACAAACGATTTGGAACTATTAGTGATTTTTATGCCTTACTATATTGGACAAACTACCTTATTGGATGGAAATTTGAGTTGAAAACTAATCATAGTGGATTGCAACACATTTTTACTCAGAGTAACTTGAATGCACGAGAAATATGTTGGTGAGAAATTTTAAGTGAGTATGAATTTAATATCACGTACATTAAAGGAACAGTTAGTCGAGTAGCATATGCATTGAGTCAGAGACCCCACATTTTATCAGTAATACCCATAAACACAAACCTTCGAGAAAATATTTTAGCATTACAAATTGAAGATGACTAGTACAAGGACATAAAAGACAATATCAGACAAGATACCATGATGGTACTGAGATATGAGGGCTATTATTTGGAAAGTGATGGGCCACTAATATATAATGAAATTTTTTATGTACCACCAAATGATGAATTGAAAATTTTAATTTTAAATGAATCTCATCGAGCAGTGTATATGGCTCATCCTGGAGTCACAAAAATTAAGGCAGATTTTAAACCACTATTATTTTGGAAGGGGATGAAATATGATATAGTTAACTATGTGACGATATGTCTTGAATGTCGGAAAGTGAAGGCCAAGCATAGACATCCAACATGATTATTACAACCACATGGGATTCCTGAATCAAAATGGGAAGTCATATCGATGGATTTTATTATTGGATTTCCATTGATGGCAAGGAGACACGATTGTATTTTTGTAGTTATCGACATGTCCAGGAAAAGTGTGAATTTTATCCCAGTTCGTACGACATATCAAGCACCTGACATAACTAAACTTTTTGTTAATGAAATTGTCATATTGCATGGTGTACCAAGAAAGATAATATTCGATCGAGGATCGATATTCACTGGACATTTTTGGACTAGTTTCCAAGAGGCTTTGGGAATGAAATTAAATTTTAGTACATCATATCACCTTGAAACAGATGGAAAAACTGAAAGAACGAATCAAATTTTAGTATATATGCTTCGAATGTCAGTGATGGATCAATAGAAAAGATGGGAAGAATTTTTACCATTGGTAGAATTTGTGTACAACAACAGTTATCAGAGTTTGATAAAGATGGAATGTTTTGAGTTTCTATATAGACGAATGTGTCATACACCTTTGAGTTGGGATCAACTAGAGGATATGGTTCTGGTGGGATTGGAATTGATCCAAGAAATGGAGGATCAGGTGCGAACCATAAGAAAAAGTATTAAGGAAGTGCAAGACTGACAAAAGAGTTATGTGGATGCACATTGTATATACCATAGTTATGAGGTTGGTGATAAAGTGTTATTGTGGGAGAAGCCGCTAAGAGTTTGATGAAGATTAGAAAGGGTTATAAACACTCTCCAATGTTTTTGGGAACTTTTGAGGTTGTAGAAAAGAAATGACCCTTGACTTACCGACTAGCCTTACCTAATTATTTGAGGCATATGCATGATATGTTCCATGTTTCAGTTTTACATGATTATATATAAGATCCATCACATGTTATTGATATGAGTTCATTGCAGGTATCGAGGTTTCTCTCATAGCAGAGCCAATTTGCATATTAGACCATCACACTCGAAAACTAGGTCATCGATTGGTTGATCAGGTCAAGGTATAGTGGGACAATGATAGTCAACATTCTTTTACTTGGGAGGATGCACATGAGATGCGTCAACAGTTTCCATATTTATTTTGAAATTTTGATAGGTAGATTAGTATCATCTATATTATTTCTTTCATTATTAGATTGTACAGACTTCGAGATGAAGTTTAAAAAAAGAGGGTGTATGTAACATAGAAATTTTCACTGCCACATTTTCGTAACACACATTATTCTTTTAGGACAGTTGCATGCAAGTGATCCAGCTAAACATGGTAATTTATGATTATTTGATTTGGTTTATGAGTTAATGCTTATGCTATAATTAAATGTTGAAATTTTTATATGTTATTTATGTTGATGTATAACATTGAAAGATATTATGACGAGGTTTCCTGAGTGTGCATGAAAAATTATGCGATAAGGATGTTGATGGCATCAACATAACACCTTAGAATCTGTATTCATTAAAGGAGTGGACTAATCACCTTGATTATGAGTACTTGATTTTATTACACATGTGTTAGGATGATGATTTTAGTTATGGATTTCATGTATGAGAGTTATTAATATTATCTTGTTAGTGGATGCAGGCATGTTGACGCTTACTAATCTGACTCACATATGGAATAAAGGGGTCATACGTAGATATTAGATTGATGAGGGAGAGGTGTGGAAGGATCCCTGTCACAACCTACTATAACTCTCTTCATGACATGAACTGAAGGTTAATGTCTACCATCTTCCTGAGAGGTTCACGATGTTGTGAGGATAGACTGAGGCAGTCACTCACAAGGATTTCTGAGGGGCATGCAATAAAGTAGAATCCTTATTCCTCATTAAGACCTTAGTCTCACACAAGGTTGACAAGTGGAGTATTGACTCCAAGCGTTAGACAACTTCCAAACTAAGTCAAATTTGGAGTGGTACCCTTGGAGCACATAGGTTCATATTGAAGGGCACGTCGAGTGAATAAATTTATAAGGGAATAAAAGATCTAGAAGACCATAGAAAATAAAACAAATACTAGAAACATAATAAAATAATTTATATTAAGTTATAATCTAGAAACATAATAAAATCAAATTCTAAAATGGTTGTCTAAATGAATTTAAATTAAAGGGATATAAAGAAAAATTTTAGACTAAATAAAACTATTGTAGGGAGAATAAAATATTATGACATGTGCAAAATGTGTGCATGAAATTGATAAAAGGAAAAATTTAATTAAAAAGAAATTATTTTCATGAGACAATTGGTTTTCAACATAGAGTTAGAATCCTAAGTTAAACTAGACTCTAAATCCTATCTAAGAGAAGAGTCCTAATCAAACTCCAACTATAAATTAGTTAGGAGACACAATAAAGAATAAATTGGGGAACTAAGGGACAACTAGGAGAAAATCTAGGAACTAATTGTGGATGTGAGGGAAAATGCATAATTAATTTTATTTATTACTCATTTACTGATCTGGTGCTTATCTTATCTAACAATTACTTTACCACAAACCATCCTTTATTCAGTGAGTGAACCTATTCTTTTCTACCACGTCGTCTCGTTCTATCGTAGTTAACTAATAACGACTACGATGACATTCTTTAGAACTGGCGAATGAAACACCAACCTTATCTTCTTATGCTAGACAAAATAAGTCAACTCAATGTCTCCATCAGAAAGATATGTTTTTAGTGGCACATATCCAAATGAAGAAACCTCACATCCAATACATCGATGAGAAAGATGTTGAAAATATTGAACAACAACCTTCCTTTGATTCTTTGAATGACATTTGTTTGAATTTGATAAATAATTTCTCTTTTCCTACTCTCAGCTTTATCCCAACCCACAAATATAACATCAATAGTTGTGGGAAAAGGGTTCGCTGAAAGTCGAAATTCGTCTTCTGTTAAATTTTCCTTGCGCGTGTTTAGATCACCATGCAAACTAACTTTTTTGTTTTATCTCTAAAAGATAGTTGAGTTTTCATTAATCTTTGTGCCCATCCAATCATTCTCAAATAGAACCCATTATTTGTATATCGGTTTCATCAAAGAATAGTTCATAAAAAGGACTATCAAAACTAGATAATGGATTCTCCTAAGAATTGACATGACTATAATAATCTGACTCACTGTAGTTGTGCGTAAATAAAAAACAAAAATAAACAGTCGAAAGGAATCCTGTAAGCACAGTTATAGTGAGCCATATTATTGTAGTCACGCCAATTTTTAGGAGAATCCATTATCTATTTTTGACATTCATTTTTAGGAACTATGCTTTCAGGAAGCCAATATACAAATAACAGGTTCTATTGTAGAATGATTGCATGAGTAGAGAGATTAGATAAAACTCAACTAACTTGTAGAGATAAAACATAAAAGTTAGTTTACATGGGCGATCTAGACAGGTGGAAGGGAAATTTAACAGAAGAAGAATGTCGACCTTTAGCTAACCCTTTTCCCACAACTATTGATGTTAGAATTATGGGTTGGGATAAAGTTGAGCTTAGGACTAGAGAACTTATTTCTCAAATTCAACCAACTATCATTTCACAGAATCAAAGTAAGGTTATTGTTCAATATGTTCAACGTCTTGCTCGTCGATGTATTGGACGTGAGTTTTTTCCATTTGTATATGTTGCACTAAAAACAAATTTTTCAGATGGATACATTGAGTTGACTTATTTCATTCAACATAAAAAGAGAAGGTTGGTCTTTCATCCATCAGTTCTAAAGAATTTCATCGTAGTTTTTATTAGTTAACTATGGTAGAACGGGATGACGTGGTATTAAAGAGTTGGTTCACTTACTAAATAAAGGATGACTTGTGGTAAAGTAACTTATAGATAAGATAAGCACCAGATCAGTAAATGAGTAATAAATAAAAATAAATTTTTAAAAAACTTTGACGTATGTGTACTTGACGACCACTGATTGAGTGAGCTAAGATTTATCTATACATCCCTGGATTGTAGACACATTTTATTCTCCTAAAATATAAAATCTTCCTTTATACAATCCAACGAATAACCTTCATTTCACTACAGGTCAGTATTTCAAAGTTTAATGAATCTTAATTTAGTATAATTATTTAAATTATTATTTTCTCAAGCTTGTAAACCCCTACCTTGTAGTCCCTCTTAAGTTAAATTCAAGTTGAGTCCACAAATTTTTGGGCATGGTTATTCTAGCTAATAATAGATCCTTTCTTTAACGTATTCAGTTGGCCAATTTATGAATCAAGTAATAGTAATAGGTTTCTCTCTTTTCCTTTGTTGCAATTTAGACAGGATTTTTAACCTTGACTGGGCATGTAATAATGTTGTCAACATTACGGTTTTTATTTTGGTATTTGAAAATCCATTATGTTTTGGGATGCCATAGACCTTTAGTTGGGAATATTTTTGGTGATTATATTAATTTTTCTTGTAAATTGTAACATGTTTTGTGTTTATTCTCCAACCTTTTGGTTGTAAATGTTTCCATACATACTGCATAAGTATTTGAAATTTTTTATTTTGTTGGGGTACTTTAATATATTTTGTTAATTGTATATTCTTGGTTTCTTCATTCCTTAAGTCATGCATACTATATACAATATAACTATATAATACCTAGATAATAGGGGATTTATTAATACAAAGAATGACTTCATCTTAATACGTACTCTTAATTAGACTGAATTAAATTTGACTTATCAAGGGTTCTTAATCGGGTTGACCATTATTTCTCCACACCATTAAATGATGAATATAATTAATAGATGAATCATATCGATGATAGTGATATTTCATAAATGTGGAATCTTACAATAATTAAATTGATTTGCTTATCTATTTGTATTATTTGAGTTTAAATCTATACAATATAGTTGAATGGATTGTAATGTGATTGGAAAGTAATGTATCGTCTACGCATTTATATAAAGCATACACAATTAGTGTGTTTTTGCACCAATTAAGTAAGGATACAAGACAAACGAAAATTTTCTCCATATTACATCCCTATGAGGATTCTTGGAAAATTAGTATTATTTCATTTAGAATATTTTTTTGTGATTAAATTTTGTTGTTGGTGCAATCATTATATTAGTTAGTAATTTTAAATGATCCTTGAAATCTATTGTATTAAATAACAAATTTACCTTATGATTATTGTTTTGATTACATTCGTTGTATTCGCTTACTCATGGATGTACAATTTATAGAGGGTCTGTACATATGGTATGAGAGAGAGATTCCACTCTGCGACACCATACACATTACAACTTCCATTGATTTATATTTAATTAAATATGTATCAATATTATAAATATAATTTTTTTTATGGAAAGTATCATGGTTAGAGGATAAAGGACGAGTATATGTCAAGGTACAATAGGACGGGGTATGCTTCCTCCAAGTACATATACATCTGAGGGATCTTCTCCATATGGAGAAGAGAAAACTATCGAGCAAGAACAAGTCACAGTGGGCAATGCCATGGGTATGATGAGGTCTTCTCAAAGGATTTTAGAGAACTGATAAATCACCTTGATTGTGATGAGGGAAGGGATTATGTACTCAATGAAGCTTTGCAACACCCTCCTGTAGTTAGTGTTAGTGTTCATAGAGAACTTGAGAAGGTAAAATTTCCCGAGTTCTACGGTTCCACTGATGGTTTAGCCATCAAAGCTTGGTTGGAGAATATGGAAATATGTTTTTATTTTTGTGATTATACCTCCAACATGAAGGTTCGTACGGAGGTCTTCCAACTGAAAGTGAGTGCGATCATTTGGTGGAAGACACTCTTTCCACAGTTGAATATGGGCATTAAAGACATGTCTTGGGAATTGTTCGAGGAATGATGCTGAGAGAGGTACCTATATGATGAGTTCATTGAGCATCATCTTAATGAATTCAACACTTTATGATAGGGAATCCATACAGTACCTAAGTATGAGGCTAGGATTATGTAGTTGCTAAGATATGCTTTGCATATGAACACTGAAAAGTTAAAAGTGAATAAATTTGTTTTTGGTTTCAACTATAACATTTGTGCTAAGGTGAGGATCTTGACGCCGCAGAATTTGCACAATGCAGTACAAAAATATTTTATCATTGAAGAAGAGTTCAAAAGTTGGCCTCAAGGTAGGACTCCTTCTAAGAAGACATGACAAACATCACTTAGAGTGCCACAACATCAAACACCTGTTAGATAGACTTCTGGGAAATGTGATACACCCAGAGGACCTGTATTTTCTACACCATGTAGACAAGTTATCAATCAGAGGACTTTGTATAAAGAACCACCTAAAAAACATTTGTGTCGTCCTCAGTGGTAGAAACAATATAGATATGTTCCACTAAATAGATCAGAACCTCAAAACCATAGACTAACAGGTTCTTCTTCCGGATCTAGTTTCACCAACCCTAAAAACGGATGTTGGACTTGTGGATAAACCCACTATCAGAGAGATTGTCCTATCGAAAATGAGAGAACTTTGGGATCAGTGGGACAAAAGACAATAGGATTTCTGGGAAAGTCCCATATGATTCATGCAGTGGTGAATAACTTCCAAGATGAGCATGAGTCTACAGTTCTCAAGAATTCAGGTATGATATGAGATCAATAGTTTAGTATTTTGATAGATCTACTTAGAGTTTCATTTCTAGTTTTGTGCTCAAAAGAATTAAGGTGAAGGAAGTTGAACAACATGATTTTAGATATGTATAATTGGCATCTGGAGCAAAGCAAAAAGTTGGAGGAAAGGTTAGAGATTGTAAAATTAATTTGGCTGAATTCGTCGCAAGTGTAAACCTTTTGGTCACAACCTTGGGATCCTATGACATTTTGATCAGAATGGATTGGTTAGAATCGTAGGATGTGATACTTAACTGTAAGACAAAAATATTAATTTGAATTGATGATTTGGGAAAAAATATAGTAATTGTAGCAAGAAAATGAGGAGCGTCGCTAATATTTATTACTTCCCTACAATTGAAGAGAAATATGTGCAAGGGATGTAATATTTATGTCATATTATCCCTTAATGAAAGGGTGATGGGGAAATATTGGAATACTTTCCAGTAGTATCAGAGTTTGTTGATGTTTTTCTTGAAGAACTATCAGGTTTACCATTGAAAACATAATTGGAATTTACTATACATCTAAAACCTGGAACAAAACCAATTGCTAGAATGCCATATCGGATGTCGACACTTGAATTGAAAGAGTTAAATATGAAATTGAAGGAGTTATTATATTTGAGACTTATATGTCCAAGTGTATCACCATGGGGTGCACTAGTAATTTTTGTAAGAAATAAGGATGGATTGTGGAGGATTTGCATTAACTATCGTCAATTAAACAAAGCCATAATCAAGAATCAGTACCTATTACTGAGAATTGATGAATTATTTTATCAAATGAAGGGAGTGGAAATGTTTTCAAATATTTATTTGATATTGGGGTATCACTAGTTGCAATTCAAGGAGGAAGACATTCCTAAAACAATATTTAAGAAAATATTTGTACATTACAAATTTACTGTATTACCGTTTGGTTTGACAAATTCCCTAGGTGTATTAATGAGTTTAATGAATAGGGTGTTCTAAGAGTACCTAGAAAAGTTTGTACAGGTATTTATTAACGACATATTAATTTACTCTCAGAAAAAAAAGGAGAACGACGAACATCTGGGACTAGTTTTACAGTGCTTAAACGAGAACAAGTTGTATGGAAAGTTGTCAAAATGTTATTTTTATCATATGAAGATTCACTATTTGGGATACATTATCTTTGGAGAAGGTATTTTTGTGGATCCAGTTAAGGTAGAGTCTATTATGGAATGTTCAGTGCCGAAAAATGTACAATAAGTACATAGTTTTATGGGATTAGCAGGTTATTATAGACCTTTCGTCAAATGTTTTTCAAAAATAGAAAATCCAATTATGAAACTGTAAAAGAAGAATAAGAAATTTGTATGGTCGGAAAAATGCACTAAAGAATTTCAGAATCTTAAATAATTAGTGACAATAACACTGACACTGAAGGTTCCAGATATGAACAAGGAATTATTGGTATGCACCGATGCATCCAAGGAAGGATTGGGGGTAGAACTAATGAAAGAAGGTCAATTTATTGCATATATTTCAAGGAAGCTAAGAAGAAACGAAGAGAATTTTGAAACACATGATTTGGAATTATTAGTGATTTCTTATGCCTTAGGATATTGGAGAGATTACCTTATTAGAAAAAAATTCAAGTTGAAAACTGATCATAGTGGATTGCAACACATTTTTACTCAGAGTGACTTGAATGCGTGAGAAAGACGGTGCTCAAAATCTTTAAGTGAGTATGATTTTGAGATCATGTACATTAAAGGAACAATTAATAGAATAGAAAATGTGTTGATTCATGTACCCCTCATTTTCTCAGTAATAACCCTAAAGATGAATCTTCGAGAAAATATTTTAGCATTACAGATTTATGATGACTGGTAGAGGGAAGTAAAATACAATATCGAACAAGATACCATGATGGTACCAAGAATGAGGGATATTCCTTGGAAAGTGATGGGATACTAAGATATAATGGAATAATTTATGTACCACCAAATTATGAATTGAGAAATTTAATATTAAACGAAGATCATCGAGCAGTGTATATGGCTCAACCAAGAGTCACAAAAATGAAGGCAGATCTTAAACCACTTTTCTTTTGGAAGGGGATGCACCCTATTATATTTAATTATGTGATGAGATGTCTGAAATGTCAGCAGGTGAAGGATGAAAAGAGATATCCAACGAAATTATTACACCCACATGCAATTCTTGAATCAAAATGGGAAGTCATATTGATGGATTTTATTGTTGGATTTCCATTGATGACAAGGAGATAGATTCTATTTTTATAGTTTTTGACACATTGACAAAGAGTGTGCATTCGTACAACATATCAAACACCTAACCTAGCTATAATGTTTGTTAATGAAATTGTGAGATTGCATGTTGTACCGAGAAATATAATGTTCTATCACGTATTGGTACTCACTTGACGTTTTTGGACTATTTTCCAAGAGGATTTTGGAATGAAATTAAATTTTAGTACAATATATCACCCCGAAACAGATGGAAAAACTGAAAGAATGAACCAAATTTTAGAATATATGATTCGAATTTATGTGATGGATCAAAAAAAAATAATGGGAACAATTTTTACCATTGGTAGAATTTGCGTACAACAAAAATTATCAGAGTTTGATAAAGATAAAACCTTTTGAGTTTCTATATGGATGACCATGTTGAAAACCTTTGAGTTGGGATCTGCTAGAGGACAGGGTCCTGATGGGATCGGAAGTGATCTAGGAAATGGAATATCTTGTGTGAACCATAAGGAAAAGAACTAAGAAAGTGCAAGGCCGACAAAAGAGTTATGTTGATGTGCATTGTATAAATCGTAGTTATGAGGTTGGTGATAAAGTGTTCTTGCGGGTGAAGATGCATAAGAGTTCAATTAAGTTTTGAAAGGGTGCTAAAATCTCTCCAAGGTTTGTGGGATCTTTCGAGGTTGTAGAAAAGAAGGGACCCATGGTTTACCGACTATCATTACCTGATTCTTTGATTCATATGCACAATGTGTTTCATGTTTCTTTTTTACATCATTATATATCATATCCATCACATGTTATTGACATGAGTTCATTGCAGGTATCGGATGAGGTTTATCTCATAACAGATCCAATCTGCATACTAGATCATTACACTCGACATCTACGATGTTGATTGGTCCATCGGGTCAGGGTCAATTGGTTGATCAACAGTTTCCACATTTATTTTGAAATTTTGATAGATAGATTAGCAACTTCTATATTATTTCTTTCATTATTAGACTGTACAAACTTCGGGATGAAGTTTAAAACAAGAGGGGGTGTATGTAACATCCAAATTTTCAATGACCATGTTTTCATAACATGGATTATTCTTTGAGGACACTTGCATGCAAATGATCTGGCTAAACATGGTACTTTATGATTATCTGATTTGGTTGATGAGTTAAAGTTTATGCTATAATTAAATGTTGAAATTTTGATATGTTATTTATATTGTTGTATAACATTGATAGATCCTATGATGAGGTTTCCTAAGTGTGAAGGAAACATAATGTGATGGGGATGTTGATGGCATCGACAGAACACCTTGGATTCTGGATTGCCAAAATGCGCATATACGGAAGAGAGCTTTTGTATATGCACATTTTGGATTCTGTAAATCTCTCTTCCCTATATGCACATTTTGGCTTCCGTAAATGCGCATTTATTGAAGCCAAAATGAGCATATACGAAATATAAAATGCGCATATACGGAAGGCAAAATGCACATATACGGAAGCTCTCTTCCGTATATAGAGCTTTCGTTGTGGATCTGGTTGTCCCAATGTGTTGAGGAACCGACTTTCCCAATCTGAGACAATGGTTTGTTGTACCCCAAAATGTACCCACAATCATTCGAAGAAGAGCTTGGTAGTGGCCTCCATTATGATGTTCTTCTTGCAGATGACCAAAATTACCATGTTCCAAAGGGCGTAGTTCCATAGGGCTTAGTTCTAGAGGGCGTACATCCAGAGGTCACAATTCCACAGGTCATAGTTCCAGAGGGCGTAGTTCTAGAGGGCATAGTTCCACAGGTCATAGTTCCAGAGGGCGTAGTTCCAAAGGTCATAGTTCCGAAGGGAATAGTTCCAGAGGGCGTAGCTCCAGAGGTCACAATTCCATAGGTCATAGTTATAGATGGCCTAGTTCTAGAGGGCATAGTTCCACAAGTCATAGTTCCAGAGGGCGTAATTCCAGAGGTCATAGTTCCAAAGGACATAGTTCTAGAGGGTGTAGTTCTAGAGGGCGTAGTTCCAGAGGTCATAGTTCCAGAGGGCATAGTTCTAGATGTCATAGTTCCAGAGGTATAGTTCTAGAGGGCATAGTTCCATAGGTCATAGTTCCAAAGGGCGTAGTTCCAAAGGGCGTAGTTCCAAAGGGCGTAGTTCTAGAGGTCCTAGATCTAGAGGGTGTAGTTCGAGAGGTCACAATTCCACGGGTCATAGTTCCAGAGGGCATATAAGTTCTAGAGGGTGTAGTTCCACAAGTCATAGTTCTATAGGGCATAGTTCTAGAGGTCATAGTTCCAAAGGGCGTAGTTGCAGAGGTCACAATTCCACAGGTCTTAGTTCCAAAGGGCCTAGTTCTAGAGGGTGTAGTTCCATAGGTCATAGTTCTAGAAGGCATAGTTCTAGAGATCATAGATCCAAAGGGAATAGTTCCAGAGGGTGTAGTTCTGAAGGTCATAGTTCTAGAGGGCGTAGTTTCAGAGGGTGTAGTTCCATAGGTCATAGTTCCAGAGGGGTAGTTCTAGAGGGCGTAGTTCCACAGGTCATAGTTCCAAAGGGCGTAGTTCCAGAGGGCATAGTTCTAGAGGGGGTAGTTCCACAGGTCATAGTTGCAAAGGACGTAGTTCCTGAGGGCATAGTTCCAGAGGGCATAGTTCCACAGGTCATCCATAGGTCACAATTCCATAGGTCATAGTTCCAAAGGGCCTAGTTCTAGAGGATGTAGTTCCACAAGTCATAGTTCTAAAGGGAATATCTCCAAAGGACATAGTTCTAGATGACGTAGTTCCAGAGGTCATAGTTCCAGGGGTGTAGTTCTAGAGGGCATAGTTCCACAGGTCATAGTTCCAAAGGGCATAGTTCCACAGGTCATAGTTCCAAAGGGCGTAGATCCACAGGTCATTGTTCCACAGGTCACAATTCCACAGTTCATAGTTCCAGAGGGCGTAGCTCCAAAGGTCATAGTTCCAGAGGGCATAGTTCCAGAGGGCATAGTTTCAAAGGTGGAGTTCCAAAGGGTGTAGTTCCATAGGTCATTGTTCCAAAGGACGTAGTTCCAGAGGTAATATGTACTTAATATAGTGCATATACTTAAGTATCTACATAAGTATATATACTAGGTATATTTACTTAATATATATACCGACATATATACCTTGTATATATACTTGTGTATATACCGACATATATACCTAGTATATATATCGGTATATATACTAAGTATATATATCGACATATATACTAAGTATATATACCAGTATATATACTTGTATATATACCAGTATATATACTAAGTATATATATATATATATATCGGTATATATAATAAGTATATATATCGGTATATATACTTGTATATGTACCGACATATATACCTAATATATATACTGATATATATACTAAGTATATATATATATATACCGACATATACACTAAGTATATATACCCAATATATACTTGTATATATACTGATATATATACTTGTATATATACTAGTATATATACTAAGTATATATATCGGTATATATACTAAGTATATATATATATCGATATATATACTAAGTATATATACCAGCATAGTTCCAGAACTTTGGAACTACGCCCTCTAGAACTATGACTTGTGGAATTGTGACATGTGGATCTATGCCCTCTTTCACTATGATCTGTAGAGCTATGCCCTCTGGAACTACGCCCTTTGGAACTATGACCTATGGAACAATTCCCTCTGGAACTATTCCTCTGGAACTATGACCTCTGGAACTACGTCGTCTGGAACTACGCCCTTTGGAACTATGCCCTCTAGAACTACGCCCTCTAGAACTATGACCTGTGGAACTACGTCCTCTAGAATTAGGCCCTCTGGAACTATGACCTATGGAATTGTGACCTGTGGATGACCTGTGGAGCTACATCCTCTAGAATTAGGCCCTCTGGAACTATGACCTGTGGAATTGTGACCTGTGGATGACCTATGGAACTACGTCAAGGATAATTTTAGGGGCTAAATTTCGCTCATGGGCTAATTTTCCATAGTTTTTCCAAAACCGAGATTTGCTATTTTAAAAATGATTTGCCCAAATTCTATAAGATAAAATTATTTTACCTTAAAAATCGCCAAAATTTTATAAAAACTATATAAAATCCTTAGAAATTTGAATATTTTTACAAAAATATTGTCAATCATTTATAGTTGACATATGAAGGATTAATAAAATTCTCCAAGGTTTCTACATTTTAAAATAAATTTCCATCGTTAAAATCATCCATGAACTACGCCCTCTGGAACTAAGCCCTCTAGAACTACGCCCTTTACAAATATGACCTGTGGAACTATGCCCTCTGGAACTATGACCTCTAGAACTACGCCCTCTGGAACTATGCCCTTTGGAACTATGACCTATGGAACTATGCCCTCTGGAACTATTCCTATGGAACTATGACCTATGGAACTACGCCCTCTAGAAATACACCCTTTGGAACTTTTACCTATGGAACTACGCCCTCTGAAACTATGACCTCTGAAACTAGGCCCTCTAGAACTAGGCCGTCTGGAACTATGACCTCTGGAACTACGCCCTCTGGAACTACGCACTTTGGAATTATGACCTATGGAACTACGCCCTCTAGTACTATGACCTGTGGAATTGTGACCCGTAGAACTATGACCTGTGGAACTACGCCCTCTGGAACTATGACCTGTGGAACTATGCCCTATGGAACTACGCCCTTTGGAACTATGACCTGTGGAAATACGCCCTTTGGAACTACGCCTTTGGAACTATGACCTTTGAAACTACACCCTTTGGAACTAAGCCCTTTGCAACTATGACCTTTGGAACTACACCCTCTGGAACTATGACCTGTGGAACTATGCGATCTAGAACTAGGCCCTTTGGAA
The DNA here is from genome assembly GCA_009831015.1 of Picea engelmannii. Taxonomy (NCBI): domain Eukaryota; kingdom Viridiplantae; phylum Streptophyta; class Pinopsida; order Pinales; family Pinaceae; genus Picea; species Picea engelmannii. The sequence continues at coordinate 362,901 of ML777412.1, forward strand.
CTATGACCTATGGAATTGTGACCTGTGGATGACCTGGAACTACGACCTCTAGAACTACGCCCTCTGGAACTATGACCTTTGTAACTATGCCCTCTGGAACTATGCCCTTTGGAACTATGAACTATGGAATTACGCCCTCTATAACTATGACCTGTGGAATTGTGACTTGTGGAACTGTGACCTGTGGAACTATGCTCTCTGGAACTAAACCCTCTGGAACTACACCCTTTGGAACTATGACCTGTGGAACTACACCCTCTGGAACTACGCCTCTAGAACTATGACCTTTGGAGCTATGCCATCTGGAACTATGCCCTTTGGAACTATGACCTCTGGAACTACTCCTCTAGAACTACGGCCTTTGGAACTATGTCCTCTGGAACTATGCCCTCTGGAACTATGACCTGTAGAATTGTGACCTGTGGATCTATGACATGTGGAACTATGCCCTTTGGAACTATGACCTGTGGAACTACGCCCTATGGAACTACGCTCTTTGAACTATGACCTGTGGAACTATGCCCTCTGGAACTACCCCTCTTAAACTATGCCCTCTGGAACTACGCCCTCTAGAACTATGACCTGTGGAATTGTGACCTCTGGAACTATGACCTGTGGAACTACGCCCTATGGAACTATGACCTCTGGAACTATGCCCTTTGGAACTATGAATTGTGGAACTACGCCCTCTCAAACTTCACCCTAAAGAACTACGCCCTTTGGAACTATGACCTGTGGAACTACGCCCTCTGGGACTACGCCTCTAAAACTATGCCCTCTGGAACTACGCCCTCTGGAACTATGACATGTGGAATTGGGACCTGTGGAACTATGACCTGTGGAACTATGACCTCTGGAACTACGCCCTTTGGAACTATGACCTCTGGAACTACGCCCTTTGGAACTATGACCTGTTGAACTATGCCCTTTGGATCTATGACCTCTAGAACTATGCCCTTTGGAACTATGACCTGTGGAACTACGCCCTCTGGAACTATGACATATGGAACTACGCCCTTTGGAACAATGACCTGTGGAACTATTCCCTCTAGAACTAAGCCTCTGGAACTACGCCCTCTAGAACTATGACCTATGGAATTGTGACCTGTGGAACTATGACCTATGGAACTACACCCTCTGGAACTATGACCTGTGGAACTACGCCCTTTGGAACTATGACCCGTGGAACTACTCCCTTTGGAACTACGCCTCTGGAACTATGACCTATGGAACTACACCCTCTGGAACTACGCCCTCTCTTCCATATATGTACATTTTTCCTTCAGGATATGATCATTGGCCAATCTCTCTGAGATGGATGGATTGCCTATGCCCCTATACCAAACCTTTTAGATTTGAGAAATTATGGACCAAACACCCAACATTCATGCAAATGATTAAAGGGTGGTGGGGAGAGAACCAAAATTTTATGGAAAAAATATGTTTAAGTTCCAACAAAGGTTAAAACATATAAAAATTATCTTAAAAAGTGGAATAAATAAGTCTTTGGGAATATGGAACAAGTGAAAAGACAAATAAACCAGGATGGTCTGTCTCTAGATCTGCAACAGATGGAATCGACCCTTAGAGGGGAGTTAGAAGAAAGAGACCAACAAGAGGAAATCATGTTCCTCCATAAATCTAGGATGCTTTGGCTTAAAGAGGGTGAGAAGAATACCAAATTATTTCATAAGTCCCCCCTACAACACAGGAACCAGAATTGGATTCACTCCTTGCAAACAGAAGAAGGGGTGATAGTAGAAAGGCATGAAGACATAAAGCATAACCTTAGGACTTATTTTAGTTCTCTACTCACAGAACCCCCTCAACACAGAAGGGAGCCAATGAATTAATCATCCATCCTATTCCAAAGTTGGTTTCTAAAGACCATAACAAAAGCCTACTGAGGGAGGTGATTATGGTGGAGGTGGAAGCATCAGTGAAAGAGATGTTGTAGGGGAAAGCCCCGGGGCCATATGGATTCACTTTGGACTTCTTCCAAGCCTGTTGGAACATTATTGGCAAAGACTTATGGGAAGCAATGGAATAAGCCAGGACCTCTCAAACAATCTTGAGAGCCTTCAATTCCACCTTCCTAGCTCTGATTCCAAAGGAAAATGAAGCAAATACAACAGATAAGTATAGACCTATTTCATTATGCAATGTTCTTTACAAAATTATTTTTAAAATCACTACTAAAATATTGAATCCTATCCTCTAGGAAATTATTTCCCCTGAACAAGGGGGATTCGTAGAAGGTAGACAAATTCTGGACAATATTGTAATTTGTCATGAAACCATTCATTCCTTGCAATCTGAGAAAAAACTTGGGATTCTCCTAAAGCTAGACGTGTCCAAAGCCTATGAAAAAATAAATTGGCACTTCCTAAGAGCCATTATGGGGGCCTTTGGCTTTGACCCCTCCCAGACCCAATGCATCTTGAAACTTACTTCCTCTACTTTCTTTTTAATTCTAGTCAATGGCTCCCCCTCTCCCACATTTAACGTTTCATGAGGATTAAGGAAAGGAGATCCCATGTCCCCCTACCGCTTCATTATTCTCATAGAAGGTTTAGGAAGATTCCTAAAGCAAACCCAGAGAATAGGTCACCTGAAAGGGCTAGTAATTTCCCCTTAGATTGAACCTTTGACCTATCCTCAGTTTGTCAATGACAATATCCTCCTAGGGAAGCCCACAATGTAGGAAGCCAAATCCATCAAGAAAGATCTGGATGTTTTTCTTATTGCCTCTGGAATGAAACTAAACTTAGATAAATCCCACATCTTCTTCTTTAACACCCCAAACATCATTCAACAAAGAATTACTAGAATTTTAGGCTTCCAAAGATCCTCTCTGCCCTCGGGCTACCTAGGGTCTCCCTTCATTGAAAAAGCTATAAGAAATATGGGATGTCAAGAGATGCTAACTAAACTAGAAAACATGCTTAATTGTTGGACCCATATATTCCTCTCTTTGTCGGGAAGACTTCTTATCATTAAATCAATTTTAATGGCTATGATGGTCTATTTGTTCTCAGTTTTGGCAACACCCGAGTACATCTTTCAAAAAATTCACTCAATCCAGAGAAACTTCCTATGGGGAGGAACAATAAGAGAAAAAAAATGGGCTCTAGTCACCTGGGAAAAAATGTGTCAACCAAAGTCTCGAGGAGGCTTAGGGTTAAAAGACCCCCAAAGGCTGAGCCAGGCCCAGGTGGCTAAAATTTACTGGAGATGGATCAAAAGTTCAAAATCTCTCTGGGCTAGGATTTGGCAGGGGAAATATGCCAAAGATATCTCCCCTCAAGATTGGATTCATTTGGAGGGAGACAGATCAGGATCGGTGATCTAGAATTATGCTTGGAAAAACAGAGCGATGGTAACAAAATCAGAGTTTTTGGGAGCTACATGATGCCCATTTGGCCCTTTTTTGGGAGGACACGTGGGAGAAACGTCTGATGCTGAGCTCAGATGAAAAACTACAGACAATCAAAGATAAGATGATAGGGGATGGCAGGATGAAAGTTACACAATATTGGGAGGAACACCGACACCCTGTCACTCGTAGAACAAAATCTTGGATCCTACCAACTTAATGACCTATAGAAGGGAACGATCCACCTATTTAGGTCATGGAGGATATTGTAAAAGACTACCCACCACCCAACAGGCAGGGCTAGGACATCTTTATATGGGGGAAAAAGGGGGACGAGAACTTCCACATCAAGTCTAAAGCCTACCAAGAAGCCATGGGTTTGGGGAACGAGCCCAAAAGACCAGTTTGGTATAAGGTATGAAACTCCCAATTATGGCCCAAAGTGGCCACCTTTCTATGGCTAGAAATCAACATAAAAGTGCTAACTTGGACATGCTCATAAGGAGAGGGTTCGTGGGCCCATCAATCTATCTAATATGCAATCAAGTGGAAGAAACCCTAAACCACCTCCTCAATTCATGCCTGTTAGCTTCAGAATTATGGGACATAGGGGCGACAATATTCATAATCTCAGAATGGAACATACAAGACATCATAAATACAATAGAATACTAGGGAATAGATCCTTACCATAATTAAATTATGAATCGTACTTGGATGCTTTTCCTAGGATACCTCCTCTATAATATATGGAAAACCAGAAACAGATGGATCTTCTGAAACCAACCTCCATCCCTAGAACTTCTTTGGCAAGGGGTCTTGAACAACATACGAGAGACCATAGCCCAGGCCCCTTAATAGGAAGAAGACTTAACAACGACATGGCACGAGAAAGGTCTTTTAGACATATGGAGCCCAGGCAAAGGTAAGTCGATGCTCCCACTAGAAAAACCCCAGGAAACGCATCAGTTGTGTGGAGAGACATGGGAGCCCCCCTTAGGGATTCCTAAAATTGAATTTTGACAGGGCATCCAAGGGAAACCCAGGACCAGGAGGGGCCGGAGGAATCTTCAGGGATGCCAAGGGAGAAATCATCAACCTATACACTGTCATATTGGGGCATACCACCAACAACAGAGCGAAATTAGAAGGATTACTGACAGGTATGTAATGGGCAAAAGTCGAGGGGTATTCGATGCTCATCGCTGAAGGAGAATCCAAACTTTTGGTATCGGCTCTAGGAAAAATCATAAACGATGCCTCGCAAGAAAAAGTCTCAAAAATTGGAGATTGTTTGTTGGGCTTGCGGAGGTGGCACTAACCATCTGTGGCACGTCAGTAATAATCCCAAGCCAGGACAGTAGACCGGAAAATGCGACCGTTGACTACCTTGCTAATGTGGTAGTGGGCCAGGCCCAAAGTGCATCGCAATGGCAATGGCACGACGTGAGGACATGATATCTACATGATAACCTTACACGTCTCAACTACCATGACAACCAACTGGATGATAGGACAGGTGGAGAGGGACGAGCACCGTGAGGGCTATCAGAGGCCCAAGTGTTACCATGATAACCACGAATAGCCTTGAAGGTCCGACGCAGGTCGTTTCGGAAATAGGTGGAGTTGTTCGGTCAACCAAAAGTCATCATGGGAACATAAAGGAGGACATAATGAAGAAGTGGAAAAATGATCCAAATTTGATCAAACTTCAGATTAATGGGGGAAGGACAAAAACGTCGTACCCAACCACACCAGAAACAATAATGAGCAGGTCAGATCAACCTAGACCCCGAAGGATCTGGATCAATCGTCGAAATAATGGGCGAAAGTGGGGCAAGTACAGGATTAATTCCAAGCAAGACAACAACCATGGCTATAAGAGACAAAAATCTCATGAAGGAATGGGTCCCCCACCCTGGGAAATCTCGTACAAGGGACATCAACTTCTTCCGTCTTGTAGAAGTCTATTGGATGACGAAATCGATGGTGGCCCAGGCCATGGTTTAACAACACGTTGAAATGTGGGCCATCCACCAAGCGATATGGGTTTTTGAAGCCAAATTCGAGCTATTCTATAAGGAGCAATTTGGCATCCGATTCCATGAAAAGACAAAGGCTCCCAAGGACACGCAGAGGGATGGAGCAGAGGAAAGAAAAAAGCTGACAGGCACCCAAGCAAATCCCATTATGGTGAATGAGGAAGAAGAAAGGCCAAAATCCAACAAAAATGCAATCTATCTACTGGCAATCGAGCGTGGCACTCAAACCCTTCAGGGATCTATGACGACCCTAGGTAGTCTTTTTTCCCAGGGTTAGCAATTGAGTTAGTCTAGTTAGCTTGGCTTTTTGGTTTGGGGGGGCTTTCTAATTTGCCTTTGGTTTTGTAAGAAACTCTCATAATTATGGCTACACTTGCACGCCGAAGCTACCTAGAAACAATGAGCAAGTGGTGTAGATGAAACTGTGGAAGCACTTCTAGTCTGAACATTAAAGATCTTGATATGAACAAGGGAGGGAGGTTTGGTTTCCATTTTGTGGAAGACTCCAGAGGACCCAAAGTATAAAATTATGTATGTTCTGAATAGAAAATCTATAGTATCTTTTTTTCTATTAAAAAATAAAAACATTACAAGAATTCGTCTCATGCTGCAGGCGCCAGTAAAGACAGGAATCAAGCTTCAAAGGAAAGCGACCCTCCATATGTTAACACCGACTAATCTATCTTTTTGTAATTCCTGAATAGTTTTTGTAATTGCTTCAAAGATACCAGTCTTTCTTTTGTACTGTAATGTAGCCAATCCTTGGCATTCTGAATGCACTTCAAGTATCAAATCAGTGGGAAACCTAAATTGGGTGCTTATTTTCTTCTTCCCAAGCGAGCTAGTTAACTCTTCTCAGATCACAAGAGCTGCCATAATAGCTTCTGCTATGCTGGCTAACAGCTGATCAATTGTTGCTCGCCCCCCTGTATTTTTGTTCTTATAATATAATATAGTTGATTGCTCTTAAAAAAACACTACCATTTTATACATAAATGTTCCAATACATTAACCCTACAAAAATTATTACATATCAAAATACTTAACTAAATCACTACTGTTATAATTTTCACTTCTAATCTACTCCTCAATATAAAATTAAAATTTGCATGTGACTCCTTTCATACTCAGAAAGCTTCACGGTATTTCAGTAACAGTTTAACAAACGTTATTAAATTATAATCCCTGCCAAATCATTAAGTATTTTGAAAATACTTAACGAAATTAGTAAGAAAATTATAATTTTTTTAAATTACAAATACATAACCACAGAATCACCTTCAAATTGGCAACATAATCCAATGATATAGATATGATATAGATGAGCATCGGGTCAGCTCTATACTATTGAAATCACAGATATCATGAAAGATGAAAACCCAAAAGCATTCAGCCCTTTCATCTTTCAACTGTTTATATAATTAACCCTGGCAAACATCCATCATGTGTACACAGATATATGTAGCACAGGGCTTTAAATAAGAGTTTATTTACTAACACAAGATACCAAAATACAAATAACCCAAATCATCATAAGCCTGCAATACCCATATTTTATGTGTTTCCATCCTCCTAAATTTCAAAGGCACTCACAGGGAAGGATTTCCCATTCCCAATCCCAGCAACGCTCTTGAAGTAAATCTTAGCACTGGGAGGCCTTTATTGATAACCTTACATATTGATTTACTGCTTCAGAGGAATATTGTTTCTTTTACATATTGATTGAAGTAAATATTGATAATAAAGGACTTGTTGCTGCCAAATGCAAAGAAAGGGTATTAGAAACAACTTGATGTTCCACTGGCCGCTGCACCATGGACGTCGATTGTCTCTGTCGTTGATTCTTATCGTCCTTCTTGCAGTCTGAGTTGCGTCCAAATGTTCCTCTGAATAATTTTTTTCCATCCATGATGATAAAACTGAAGTATTCAAATACAAATTACTGATTGGAATTAAGTTCAGAGAAAAAAAGACAAATTAACTAAGAATTTCCTCAAAAACTGAAAAAACAAAGCGAAAAGTTGGCGAGGAAAGAAAATGCATGTTCTCAAAGTTGAATGCAATGAACGGTTGCGTCGCATATGTATATATACACAAGAAGTATGTATGGAACCGATCTTTGAAGTATGTCTGCTACGCCCTTAATCTATTGGGGAAATGCATGGGTTCCGAAGGTTTAAACCGCACACATAAAATCCTCATTCTTCGTCTCGTATACCAAACACCGAACCTGACAGTGGGTAACTGCCCACGAACCCTTTGCGCAGAAATGGAAGCAGACGCCTCCAAACATAGAATTGGTTTGATAACTCTGAACCCCATGAACCAGAGGAGCCAGGAGATGGAAAATTTGATAAACAGGAGGAGCCAGCCCGCCCATCAACCAAATTCGAAATTCAAATTAGCGGGATAAATTCAAATTTCAATCAGTGGGATGTCGGAGAGCATTTAAAGGTTTAAAGGACAACAGCTAGATGGGAGCTTTGCATGGCTACTGGATGGAGGATGCATGCATCGATAGTGGCCGCACGGTTGAACCATGCAACAGCCCGGTAATGATTGGGTTGCTGCATGGTGGATATCCCTTGCCATGGTCATGCTCCATGGCAGAATGGATGGGCAGCCTGCTGTCATAGTCTTAAATACTCTGCAGCACTCGCCTGCAACGTACATGTGGTAATGTACTTATCCGGAGCATGCAACGTACATAATGAATGCTTCTCTGAACCGTAATTGATTGATGATCCCCTGGCCCGGACCTTCTCGTCCCAGTGGCATAACTAAATAGAAACTCGTGCTTACCCCATAGACGATGACGCATTAGCCGTCTCAGTGGCATAAGTAAATGGAAACTCGTGCTTACCCCATACACGATGACGCATTAGCCTACTTGAGTAGTTTCCTGGGTAGTAGATAGCAACCTTGCTTGTTTTTTAGGAGATTTAATTGATGAATGCCTAGAATGAACCTTGTTTGGATACCGCATACACGCCTTATTTAGCTAGATAACTACTGGCTATCCCTCCTCCCTACCACTTTGATTTACTGGAAAGGGAATAACGCCTAACAAGGGGAACTGCTTTCAATCTGATTAAACCGTGAACTTTTGATCCGGCTGAATGAAGTTTGATCTCCAGCTTTAAATTTGCTTGACAAAATTCATTACGGTTGCTGTGCCCAGAACCATACTGCGACCCTCTATGGCTCTGGCTGCCATGACGTTAAAGTCCTTCCATAATCGCAAAACTCGATAAAAAAACACGTAACCAGCTCAGCCCGACTCTTTACATCGCTGGTCGATTGGATTTAAAGATCCGATCTAGATTTTACTTGTGAAGGATATTTAATTAACCGATTCATGTGAGAAGCGGATCTACATTTTAGGCGTGTTCTCACTTTAATTATCACCTTTTATAGATTTTACTTGCGAAGGATATTTAATTAAGTGTAACTAATGAACGGAGGCTTGTCTCGCTTTAATTATCAACTTTACCTTCACTAGCAGACCAAAACCAAATTGGTGGAGGCATCCATCTTTTCCTATGCGTGGCGTGTGAGACAAGGGAGACTGCAGATGTGCGCCGACACCCTAAAAATATTTGCATCACATATGTTAAACAAGCCACATGTGGCAATGTCCCTGCTAGATATTTGGATGAGCTTGATCAGCTGACAGGTTTATGCCACATGGGCTCAGGGTGCATGAGAAGGGACAGGATGCAATCTGGGCACATGTGGCAATGTCCCTGCTAGATATTTGCATGAGTTTGATCAGCTGACAGGTTTATGCCACATGGGCTTAGGGTGCATGAGAAGGGACAGGATGCAATCTGGGCACATGTAGGCCACCATACAATCTAGGCACATGCATCCATACATTTGTTTTTTCTCATCCTCCACCAAGCTCGAAGGTTACGATTTCCAGGCTCATGCCCACCAGGGCACCACGATCAGTGCCCAACCTCATCAGGAATGCACGAGCTCTTAGAAACTTGCTAAAGAAATCCACTGTCAGGTTTTAGCTAAAAAATTGAGTTTAGATCGAAATCTTTTTTTCTCAATACAGCTGGGCCATGGTAGTCCTTTTTCGCAAATGAGAACAGGGCACAAGATGGATAGGTATCCTTGGCAAATGAAACAAGTGCAAACATTCCTTCTCCATTTCCCAATTTCTCGCGGCTGAAATCCCTATTTCAAACTTCAAAGCAAGGGATTCAGGGTGGGATTCAGGGTTAGGTGAAGAAAAAAATGCAATTTTGTTTAAAATGCTTATATGGTGATTTCTTGTGCTAAAGTGCCATCTTCTTTCTGGTGATTTTTGTTGAATTTCGGGCTTTGGAATGGATTTTTAAAGGCTTACCATTCCCTCCACGCCTCTTGTATTGCCAAGCTGGATGAAGAAGTGGATGAAGAAGTTGATCAAACTCGACACTACTCCCACTACACATTTTGTAGGCCCTCCCTCCTTAGGTTGTTTTTCCCCACCCGAAATCCACCTCGAGGCTAAAGGCTGAAGATAAAAGAAAGGATTTGGGGTCTAGGCTGAAGGCTCTTGGTGAAAGGCCCTTCCTGGAGCATTATGTTCAGAAAACACTATTTCGACTGGAAGAAATAACAGTCTATGCTACCACTCAAAATTAAAAATTGCAAATTAAAAAATGCAGTCGAATACGAATTGAATTCGTCAAAGAAATTTGACTAGCATGAATGAACTAACCTGAATGAGAAAGATAGGAGAATTGGTAATACTCTGTGAGCACGACAGGTCATGCAGTAGTTCCTGCCAGCAGGAAACGAACGGCTGGAGGTCTCCGAACAATTCTATACAGGGTATCCTTAACATTTGATTTCAGCTAAGAAATTAAACTTCCTCAGGCTCAAAATGAATAAATCCTCAAGGTGAGATTTATTCCACTGCGTCATCTAATAAACAACATTTACTCAAAGGAAAGGATATTGATTAGAAAGTTATTCCAATAAAACATACAAATTACATTGTGACCGAGCTACATCCTTCCCGTTTACCAAAAAAAAATGGAGAATAAAATAATATTAATTCTCATCCAAGTGAAATATGAATAAGAAGGACCCTAACATGAAAAATAATTTGCATAAAGAAGTTTTAGCTTAGTATTTTCACTGTTTTCAATAAACATTTCAAATTTTTTTATTTTTTTTTTTAACTTTGCAATTTCAACTTATCCAATATGGAAGATCTGAATCAATCTATTTCTAAATCATAAGCTCTGTCGAATTTATTGAAAGAGAGGATAAATTCATAAATGTGTAAGACTGAAGTTCTCTCAAAATTATAATTAAAATACTAGTTAAGATCCATTTTCAACAGAAAAGAATGAAATAAAAAATTGGTTATCAATAAGATACCCTAATTTTCAAAGTAATAATTTGCATAGGAAATCTCTTTACCACTTATATATGGTACCTTCAACAATGCTAAGCGTGCTTGGCCATCCATAAAAAAAATTCAGAAATATTCATTCCAGAAATTTGCGAAACTGTGTATCTATCAAAAAATATCAAAATAATCCTTAGAAAATAAAATATTTCAAAAATATGCAAATATATTTTCAAAAATATTCACTTATATATGATACCTTCAACAATGATAAGCGTGCTTGGCCACCCATAATTTTTTTTTCAGAAATATTCATTCCAGAAATTTGCGAAACTGTGTATCCATCAAAAAATATCAAAATAATCTTTAGAAAATAAAATATTTGAAAAATATGCAAATATATTTTCAGAAATATTCAGAAATATTCATCAGGAAATAAATTATTTCAAAAAATTTGTAAGAAACAAATTATTTAAGGAAAACTCAAGTTTCAGAAAGTAAATTATTTGGGAAATGCTCTGTAAGATATAAATTATTTCATAAATTTACAAAAGAGACCATCTATCAAAAAGTTTTATCAAATTACTCTTTAAGAATTTCATCAAGATTCCATGTACTTAGATGTGTGGAAAAAAAAAATGCAAGAAAATCATTTTTAGAAATACTTTGCAAGAAACAAATTATTTAAGGAAAACTCAAGTTTCAAAAAGTAAATTATTTGGGAAATGCTCTGTAATATATAAATTATTTCATAAATTTACAAAAGAGACCATCTATCAAAAAGTTTTATCAAATTACTCTTTAAGAATTTCATCAAGATTCCATGTATTTAGATGTGTGTATTTAGATGTGTGGAAAAAAAAATGCAAGAAAATCATTTTTAGAAATACTTTGCAAGAAACAAATTATTTAAGGAAAACTCAAGTTTCAGAAAGTAAACCATTTGGGAAATGCTATGTAAGATATAAATTATTTCATAAATTTACAAAAGAGACCATCTATCAAAAAGTTTTGTCAAATTGCGATTTAAGAATTTCATCAAGATTCCATGTACTTAGATGTGTGGAAAAAAAAATGCAAGAAAATCATCTTTAGAAATACTTTGCAAGAAACAAATTATTTAAGGAAAACTCAAGTTTCAGAAAGTAAATTATTTGGGAAATGCTCTGTAATATATAAATTATTTCATAAATTTACAAAAAGAGCATCTATCAAAAAGTTTTATCAAATTACTCTTTAAGAATTTCATCAAGATTCCATGTATTTATATGTGTGGAAAAAAAATGCAAGAAAATCATCTTTAAAAATACTTTGCAAGAAACAAATTATTTAAGGAAAACTCAAGTTTCAGAAAGTAAACCATTTGGGAAATGCTATGTAAGATATAAATTATTTCATAAATTTACAAAAGAGACCATCTATCAAAAAGTTTTATCAAATTGCGCTTTAAGAATTTCATAAGATTCCATGTACTTAGATGTGTGGAAAAAAAAAATGCAAGAAAACCATTTTTAGAAATACTTTGACAGAAACAAATTATTTAAGGAAAACTCAAGTTTCAGAAAATAAATTATTTGGGAAATGCTTTGTAATATATAAATTATTTCATAAATTTACAAAAGAGACCATCTATCAAAAAGTTTTATCAAATTACTTTTTAAGAATTTCATCCAAGATTCCATGTACTTAGATGTGTGAAAAAAAAAATGCAAGAAAACCATTTTTAGAAATACTTTGCAAGAAACAAATTATTTAAGGAAAACTCAAGTTTCAAAAAGTAAATTATTTGAGAAATGCTATGTAAGATATAAATTATTTCATAAATTTACAAGATATAAATTATTTCATAAATTTACAAAAGAAACCATCTATCAAAAAGTTTTATCAAATTACTCTTTAAGAATTTCATCACGATTCCATGTACTTAGATGTGTGGAAAAAAAATGCAAGAAAATCAAAATGAAAGAAAAATTGAGATGTACTTCATAAAGGAAAGCCATATATTATCCATTCCATGACTACAAGATGTGTGAAAAAATAAAAATGCAAGAAAATCAAAATGAACCGTTGTATAGACATAAAATTTTATGTCTATACAACGTTCCATCTCAATTTTTCTCTTCAACCACGAGTTCTCCACCACGAGCTTACCGATGGGTGTGTCTCTGACTCTTCAAGCAAAGGAAAGACAAAATTTGTTTCTTGAACTAGTAAGGAAGACAAAATTTTGATGCGAACATATAATAGCATACTCATGACAAAAGCGATCGCCAAAGAAGAAACCCCGGCCGCCGCAAAAGAGACCTTGACGCTCCTCTCTCTCTGTTTGTGGAGAGACAAGTCTAGCAAAATTATTACCACCCCACCGAGCAAAAACATAAACCTCGACGAGATCCCTTCGATGATGTATTTCTCGTTCACTCTTCCGGAGAGAAATACCATGGGTTTTATGTTCCCCGTGACAGGATCTTGCGCGCTCGCGATGCTCGGTGGTTCTACGATGGCATCGTAGATGAAACCAGAGACCACCAAGAAATAGGTGGCCAAGACGAGGGAGAAAACAATCATGGGAGAGGGCAGGAAAAGATGGCACCTTCAGACAATGTAATAACTCTTTGAAAATCGTGTACCTAATGAAAATAGCTCAAAACTTAATGTCCTTCCTAGAAAACGTTGTTTACGTTGTTAGAAAAAATGCATAATAGGTTTTTAATAATAGATAAGCAAGATTGTGTGTTAAATTTGCTATTTTGAAAAAAGGAAAATCTAATCAGATCCTTAAAAAATCATTTGGTATTATATGAACTATACTATAAAATTTTAATATTTAACATAATTATAATTATGATAAAAAATGAAACTATAATGGTTTTAACCTTATTTTTCATGATGTCCAATAATTATTACATATTTATTATGTTTAAACATTGTTCAAAAGTTGTCAATTTTTGGGAATATTTTTATTGATTATGTAATAATTATTATGTTTAAACATGGTTCAAAACCTTATTTTTCATGATGTCCAATAATTATTACATMTTTATTATGTTTAAACATTGTTCAAAAGTTGTCAATTTTTGGGAATATTTTTATTGATTATGTAATAATTATTATGTTTAAACATGGTTCAAAAGTCGATTTTTGGGAATAATTTTATTGATTATTTGTTTTTTAGGTGTTTTTTTTTATTGAAATTAGGTTAGGTAGAAGAAAGAAATGAAGATTTGAATTATGATCAAAATTGATATTTATTTTCTTGTGAATATTATCTAAATTGAAACTTCCTAAAAAAAATAAGTGAATAACACAAAACAAAAAAGCATCTCCCAATAATAAAAGTTTGCCCTCTAGAAACTACAAACTCATTATTTTAGATGATCAAATTTTATTAACACAAAATGATATTGCTGATAATGATACAGAGCATGCCCAATGGGCTGCTCTGTATGCCAATGGCCCAATGGGCTAATTTATATGCGAATTGGCATACAGAGCAGGTCCAATAGGCTGCTGTGTATACGCAAAAATTTTGAAAAAATTTACAGACGTTCAAGAATTTTGAAAAATTTACATATTTGAATATTTGTAAGATGTATATTCTAAAAAAAAATTCATGTATTGAATTTTTTGTAATAGAGTATTCAATCCAATTCAAATTCAAATTCAAACTCCAATTCGAATTCGAATTCAAATTCGAACTCGAAGTTAGTAACTATAGTCGAACTTAGTAATTTTTTTGTAATAGAGTATTCAATCCAATTCGAATTCAAATTCAAACTCCTATTCGAATTCGAATTCAAATTCGAACTCGAACTTAGTAACTATAGTCGAACTTAGTAACTATAATTAAGAATTGTATTGCTTTTACTTTTCGGACGACAACTACAATATAATTGTTTGATCGGACGAGAAAATGTAACCATAACAATTACAATTATTAAATCGAGCATAACAATTTTATGAAGTATAATTTCGACAACAGAAGGAGAACATAGATAATAATTTCCATTGATACCTTATTACCTGATTCTTCCATGAAATCGCCAAACGTGATGGTATTTGCCAAACTGCGATCAAATTCGACATACCACGAGAAGCTCGCTGGAGTTATAAGATAAAATTTGCCAAACCGTGATCGAATTTACCATAAAAGAACCTAGCTGGAATTACAAGATACTGGTATTATGAGTTCGCGTTCGCAAATCACGGATCAAATTCGGCGGACCGTAATAAAAAGAATCTAATACATAGTTACGCCTGTAGGGGTATACCTATGCCAATAAAAAATATCTAATACATAGTTACTTCTGGGCTATACTTGTAAGATTTAATTATAAGATTTAATGGCCTTTTAATCATAAATGAGTTTTTAATGGACATGATTTCATATCCTTAATATATTTTTAGTAGTCATAATGAATGAATGGTTGTGATTTCAATCATTAATTTTCTTGCATAACAAAAATATAATTAATAATGATTAACATAATAATAACTTATATTAATGTTTACTGGTCATTTAAGTTTTTTTGGGTGTTTAAATTTTTTCTACTAAATTTATTTTAGGTTTTTTACTCGGTTACTTTATCAAGTGTTGGTGGGATGGGTGGATGGCTTTTGCTTATGCTTCTTACCACATGCCCACAAACAGACGGTGGGTGTGTGGTCTTTTCATCTCCTGAGTGGAAGGGATGGTTGGGCTGCGTTTATGAATGGATGCTAGATAAAATATGAGAAACAAACACATGGTGAAACTACCCTCATTTCTCTATTATTCAATCAAGACTGATTAGAAAAGACTCTAGTGAGTCGATTACATGCAAACCACAAACAACTAGACTCTACAGACAGTGAACTACGAACTGACTCTTAGAACTAGCGCTTACGAGTGATGCTTACTCCATTATTTCCAAGTCTCCCCCTTAATGGAGAATGGATTGATTTCTACACCTAACATCTCTCTAAACAGCTCAAACTTAATCTTTCCAATAGGCTTAGTGAAAATATCAACAACATTTTCACTTGTATTACAATACATAAGAGTTATTTCATTTCACTGCAACTTCTCTAACAAAATGAAACTGAGTTTCAACATGCTTTTTCCTTGCATGAAAAATCGGATTCGCAATATTGATTGAACTTTGATTATCACATTTGATCATCGTAGGTTCATGTCGTTCTTCTCCAACATCTAGAAGAAGTCTTCTTAACCAAACAACTTCACAAGTTGCTGCACACAAGGCTTTATATTCTGCTTCAGTAGAAGACAAAGATACAGTAGACTGTTTTTTGCTGCTCCATGAAACAACCTCGGATCCAATGCCAAACGCATATCCAGTGGTTGATATTCAATCATCCGGATTTCCATCCCAATCAAAATCTGAGTAACCTGTCAACTCAACATCAGATGCATCAGTATATTTAATACCATAATCAAGTGTTCCTTTTAGATACCCGAATACTGCCTTTGTTGCATTCCAATGGCTTTCATGAGGTTTTTCCATAAAATGACTTAACACACTCACAAAATATGAAATATTAGGTCTGGTTGTGGTGAGATAATTCAAACTACCCACCATTTGTCTATACACAGTGCCATTCACCTCCTTTGAACCATCATCACAAGAAAGTTTCACATTCTGCTGCATGAGAACACTAGAAGACTTACACTGATCCATTTTAAATCTTTTAAGTATTTCTCTGATATACTTACTCTGACAAACAAAAGTTTGGCTTGCATTTCTCCAAACTTCAAGAGCTAGGCAATAATGTAACTCACCAAGGTCTTTCATTTCAAATACTTTTGACAACTGCTGCTTGATTTCATCAATTAATTTCTATGCATTTCCTGTAATTATCAAATCATCAACATATAAGGAAATCAATACTATATACCCCTGCTCATCAAATTTGGTATATAGATTTGGATCACTTTTTCTCCTCATAAAATCCTGTTGAAGAAAGAAAGAGTCTATCTTTTCATACCATGACCTAGGTGCATGTTTTAGTCCATACAATGTTTTCTTTAATTTACACACTAAGTGTTCTTTCTCTTGTTCCACAAACCCTTCAGGTTGAGTAAGGTAAACCTCTTCTTTTAACTCACCATTTAAAAATGCAGACTTAACATCTAACTCGTGTATCTTCCAATGGTACTTTGTAGCTAAAGAAATTAACATTCTGATAGTATTCAATTTAGCTACTGGTGCAAATGTTTCAGCGTAATCAATACGTTCTGTTTGTGAATACCCCTTTGGAACTAGTCTAGCCTTATACTTATCTATACTACCATCTGATTTAAACTTGGGTTTGTATATCCATTTGCATCCAATGGGCTTCTTATGTTTAGGTAATTCAGTGAATTCCCAAGTATTGTTTTTTATTATCGATTCATATTATTCCTCCATTGCATTTCGCCATTCATCATGTTCATTAGCTTCATCAAAATTCATGGGTTCTATGACATTTGAAATGCTACTCATTAGGGCATAGTCTTTATACCTCTTAGGAAGCCGAATCTGTTGTGAAGATCTTCTCAACTAATTATCTTACTTCCCACTTTGTGAAGATCTGTCTTCACCTCTAGGTGAACTGTGATTGCTTGAATTGTCCATATCACTGAGTCCTTGTTGTTGTTGATGTTGTTGTCGCTGCGGTGATGGTTGTTGTTATGGTGGTTGTTGTTGTGGTGGTTGTTGTTGCTCTCCTTTAACTCCTTCATAAAGAAGTCTATGCCATTCCTCATGACTATTGTCATCATGATTTCTTGCTTCTTGCTCATGGAAAAGTACATCTCTACTTGCAAATACTTTGTGAGTAGCAAGATCAAACAATTTTTATGTTTTAAATTCAGAACGATGCCCAATGAAAATACATTTAATGTCTTTAGCATCGAGTTTCCTCCTATTCTCCTTTGGAATATGAGAAAAAGCCTTACACCCAAATACTTTCAAATTATGAACTGCAGGTTTGGAACCATACAAGGCTTCGAAATGAGTAACTCCATCAAGACACCTTGTTGGAATTCTATTCTTTAAATAAACTGCAGTATTTATGGCTTTAGCCCAAAATGCATTTGAGAGATTCTTACCTTTCATCATACTGCGTGCACACTAGACCAGAGTTCTGTTTTTCCCTTCAGTGACTCTGTTTTGCTGTGGAGTGTGAGGTACTGTAAACTGTTGTACTATTCCATGATCTTTGCAATATTTGTTGAAGTCTCCTCATTTATACTCTCCCCTTTGATCTGAACGAAGGATTTTGATGGATTTTCTTGTCTTCTTTTCCACCATGGTTCTTAATTCCTTAAAGTACTCGAAAACATCACTTTTTCTTCTACGGAAGTAAACCCATGTATATCTCATGCAATCATCAATAAATAAAGGAAAGTAAAATGCACCTACTAAAGACATAGTCTGCATAGGCCCACAAACATCAGTATGCACAACATCTAACACATCTCTCTTTTTCCTGTCAGGATTAGAGGGGAATTCATCTCTGTGCATATTTCCTAATGCATATCCATCACACACAACCTTTTCATTCTTTAACATGGGAAGTCCTTCAACCATATTGTTCTTGTGTAATAACAATAAATCAGGATGATTGATCTGTCCATACCTTTGATGCCAAAGAATCTTCGTTGGCATAGTTGTAGAAGTCAGTACATGATGTGCTTTGCTAGTAACATCAAGTTTGTATAGGCCTCCTTCTCTGACTCCCGTTGCAACAGTTTTGAAATGGTCTAGCAGATCCTTCACTATGCATTGATTCTTGAAGAACTCAACCTTCAAGTCTCGATCTGTATTGGTGGACACAGAGATCAAATTTTTCTTTATTCCTGGCACATAAACAACATTGCGAATGTGGTGAACTGTACCATTTGGCAATGTCACAGGAATGTCTCCATATCCATTGATCTGATGAGCGCGGTCATCTCCAAGATATATGCTGGCACCATTCTGTGTTTCTTTAAAATTAACATACCAATTTTTATTACAAGTCATATGTACTGATGCTCCGGAATCCACAAACCAAGCATCAAAATCACCCATTTCAGCAGATAAAGCAACGTTAGACACAAACAACCTAAGATCTCATGATTCAACATTTGAGGGTTCATCAATATCATCGCTAGCAATAAATAATCTGAGATCATGATTTGACGATTGTTTTGCATAATGACCTGAATGTGTTCTAGGATTATTCCTAGCCTCATCGCTCTTCTTCTTATGATAGTTTTTAACAATATGTCCAGGTCGACCAAAATAAAAACAACTCTTTGAATCATTCATGTCAGATTGCATACCTCGATTTGGAGATTGTCTTCTCTGTGATGAACTATCTCTCTGCAATGAACCGCCTTTCTGCCATGAACTGCCTCCTCTACCTCTTTCTTCCGATTTCCCTCTCGCAGATCTCTTTTTGACCACAGTGTGAAATCTTTATTCTGAGGCTTCATATTCTCGCGCCTCTCTTCCTCTTGCAGCAAAATGCCTGTAAGTTCTTTAAACGTAGGAGGTTTCTCCCTTGCTGCGAGACCTGTTATGAACATATGATAATCTTCTAACATACCATTTAAGGTAATAGTGACCAAATGAGTGTTGGAAACAATTTCCCCTATGTTTACTAGCTTGTCTTTCACCTCTTTAATACGTCCCAAAAATGAACTAATAGATTCATTTCCATCCATCTTAATGCCTAGCAATTTAGTTTTCAGAAACAAAATGCGATTTGTGTTGCTAGTTTCATACAATGCTTTAAGCTTTGTCCATGTTGCAACAAAAGTTATAGAATCTCTAATATGTGAAATTATGCTATCTTTAACTAACATGTGCAACAATACCTTTGCTTTATTTTCACACTTCTCCCAATCTTAGATCTGTGATGTTGTCGCACCTGTAGCCGCATCAGGTTTCGATTCAATTCCCTTCGCAATGTTCCAGACACCATAGCCTTCCATGAGCATCTGCATCTTGAATTTTCAGTTAATGAAATTCGAGCCATCTAACTGGTCTCTGCTAGTGGATTCGCCATCGCTGCAAGATATTCTCTGCAAGTGAAACACCAAGGATATGCAACTTTCTGTCGAGTTTTCTCCTGTGTTGAGGAGTCCGTCGCTCTGCCTTCGGATCCACTGATCCAAATCTATCTCTGTTCTCAACTTAAATCATGTATGCACCCAAGGCTTATTCAAATTCTCCAAAAAACAAACATGCACAAATGCTTACGCCACGAGCTCATTGCGCATGGGTTTATCACTTCTCTTCCACACCAGATGGATTTGCACATGCTCTTACACCAGGTCTGGGAATTTGCACCAGATCCGAATGCTCACACTATACATGCACGATTTTCACCTCCACGCATGCAAAACTCATGAAAAACTTCATGATTTTCCTTTAAACTCCACTCATGCAAAAAATATTAGCGGTAAAAAACTTCGCTTCATGGGAAACTCACGATTTGGGGTTTCTGCACCTACCCCTCTAGTAACTTGCAGGAAGTCCACACCTCATGCTACAAGTCTACAAAAATCTCCAAAACTTTTCGCACTGTAATACACAACAAACTGCGGAAATCTGACATTCTCAAAAACATTGAAACTTCGAGTAGTATGCTGCTGCACCCTTTTATGAGAAGGCTACATTGTCTTCTTAATGTTCAATTCAAAACAATTAATCCACCTTAACTAACAATGATATTCAATTCAAAACAATTAATCCATCTTATATAAAGTAACAATGGGGTTGATTACAAGTAGATACTAATGGATGGGATTTCAATGGTAATATTCAATTTACAAACAATATATAAAGATGTAGTTACCTTCTTTCTTTACATTCTTTTGTAAACATGTTCATGTTATCCCATTGATTTCTGCGAGAAGAGATTTGCAGGAGATCGCAGATTTGGTTTTCGGTCAATGAAATAGGACAATCCAGATATATTAAGTTGGTCCTTGAATCATTTGACACTCCGCGGCGTGGGATACCTCGATCGATTGGAAGTTATAACATGTAAGAATAACTCTAAAATTATATTAGGGTTTTTAAGTGGAAAAAATTAAGGTTTTTCTTTTAAACATCATACCTAAGGGTTTATATAAGTATTTTAATAATGTGGTTGTGCTAGTTAATACACAAAGAATAAAAAGATTCATTCATTTAAAATTGGT